>CAJINV010000018.1:1247561-1274360 GCA_905178155.1 Amoebophrya sp. A120 | reverse complement strand
TATATGGTAACGGCAACTGCCTTCGCGCTGCGTTTGCTAAGCAATATCGCAAGCGCGCAGAGCGCGCGCGCCGGCTTCGTGGGCCGGCGCGCGCTCTGCGCGCGCGCGCGCACGCATTTGGTTACCAGATCATTAAACATGTTCGTCAATAAAAATCATGTACTTACTTCTTAAACATGTTATCGCAATCGTTCCTCCAGTACCTTGATGTAGTCCTTCAAGCTCAGCGATTTGTGGTCCAACGCTGCCAGTTGCAATGATGGTAAGTTCTGCTCCAGATAACTTTCCATTTCTGCAGGCCACACCTGCATCAGCGTCTCTATATCCGGCATCTTCTTGCTGTATTGCACCTGTGGTTGATGTTATGAGAAGGTAAAGTATGAGTATCCTGTTTTGCGCATCACAAAAATTCAGAAACGAAAAACCCTCAGATCTATCGCCTGATGCATCTTCCTTCATGTTGTGACGAAGTTACTACCGCCGTCGCCGGCTTGCTCCGATATCAAATGCAAATATGTCTGGGTCTGGACACTTGTGATGCAAACCAGGGAATACTGGGCGCTCTGTCATACGTGGCCAAGCATGACAAGTTTTTGAGGTGCTATGTGTAGCGTAGTCCGCATCGCAGACTGCGCTTTTGCCTGACAGACAAAACGATCTTTTTGCACCTACGCATGACAGAGGTCCGAGTCATGTCAGACAAGCATGACAAATCTGGCAATCTTCCAGAGCCAGACATATTTGTAATGCATATCCGGTGCAGGTCTCCTATTCTGTTCACCCACTGTTTTATCTCGGCGTCGGTTCGGACACTCCGGACTTCTATCGGGGTTAGGTTCTGGTGTTTCGATATGGACCGCAGTTGCAGCTCCAAAACCGCCGGGTCCGCGGGGTTCAAGCACGGCTCGTCCACCCGCGTGAGCCCGAGCCCGTCCGGCTTGTTGTCGGGGCGCGGAATTTTTATCATCGCGTCCACTTCGCCTATCGCCGGTATGAAGTCGGGTATGAAGGCTTTCAGTTTCGTATCTAATTCTATGGCGTGGGGCTTATACCTCGTGATGTACTGAAACAGCTCGGAGACTTCGGGGGAGACCTGTTTTTGTTGTTCTTTTTTCATCTTCTCTGAGGTGAGAACGAGTAAGGAGTGCTGCATGAGAAACAAAAACATGTCATGCGTACTGACAAAGATGGAGTTAATCGTAATCCTTACCTTCAAATTTGCGTAGTCTGCGGGGTTATACTGCCCGGCTATCATTATCCTGAGTAAAAACGTACCCACACCATAGTCAAGATGGGGAATCGGCTAGACAAATCCACAAGTTTTGGCTGTTTTGCATGACAAATTTGGATTCGTAGTGTAGTGCTGTTTGAGCTAGCTCAGCAGCATCACAGATCTAGCATATCATGCTGATTGGAGCATGACAAATTGCAAAACACGACTAGAAAATGCTTCTCATGGGGCTCCGCATGAGAAACATTCTCAGCATGCAGATTTGCATGACAACTATGGTGTGGGTACGTTTTTACTCAGGATAATCATTCCTTCGTCGTCATCGCTAGAACTCGTACTAGTGGCATCGGAAGAAGAAGATTCCTGTTTCATTATCCAGAATGGCATGACAAAAGCAATCGCAGTGGGCAAATCAGCATGAGAAACAAAAATTTTCACACAAAAAACTTGTCATGCAAACGTCCCAATACATACCTTCCCGGGACTCTTTGCCGGTTTCGGACTTGCTGACTTCCCGGGACTTGACTTCCCAGGGCTCGATTTCGGTGTTGATTTCGTTCCCGGGGATGACGCCTTGACGGCGGTTTCGAGGGGCTGTGAGGGGATAAAAAGTATTTTTTTTTGTTAAGTTCAAACATTCCTGCCATGCCTTAATTCACACATGCTGCTGCACCGCATAGAAGTCGATCCAAAATCCAGGTTGTCAAGTACGCAGCATCCCTCTTTTTTACCTCCGGCTTCCCCTTCGGACTGGGTGATGCGTGCGACGGCACATCGTAGAGTGGTTTTTGTCGTGGCGATGACGTTGGCGTGCTGGCGTCGTCGCCGGACACCTCGATTGCCTCGTCATACGGCTTGTCGCTGTGCTGCTCTGCGCCCAAATCGTCCATGGTGTTCGTCGTGCACAAGAACCAGCTCGCGGTTTATACCTTCTATCTTGCGTTGAAGAGCTGGTGGTCCTGGTGGTGTTACAAGAACATCCACATGCACAGTTGTACCAGAGTGGGTTACAGCTCTGCACCGTACGGCCGCGGGGCTACCTACGCCACGTCAGCACTCGTCAATGACAATGTTGATCCAGCGAAAAATAATTCGGTCTTGCAAGAGGAGCCGCTGTGGCTGTTTTTCTCCCGTTGTTCTCTGGTTTTCTTCCCACCTCCCCGCACTGCTGACAATGTCGTCCACGTCGAGACGCGAAGATGATAATGACCACCACCGTCGCCAGTTGTTAGGATGGTACGAGCTGGGCGCGGTCACGTTCTTTATTCTCCACCTCGTGGGTCAACGTGGCAAAGAGAACCAAACCCGGAATGTTCGAAGCTTGCCTCGAATTATTGACCGCGAACCGGCCTGAAAATTTTTCTGCAGGGCCACACAGAAAATCTTCGGGAGAAAGCCACCTGTGTATCTCGTAGATCTGGATGGACTCCGGTGATTTGCTTGCTGTTTCCGCGAAAGCAAGCCGTCTCAGTTCAACTTCCTGATCTACCGCCGGGTACAAGCTTCGCTGCAAAAAAAAAAGGCACAGAGGCTGGTCGGTGGAAAAGCTAGCAGCTTCCTCTCCCAGGGTCGGCAGAAGACAGAAACAGCTGCAGCTTCAAGAACAGCGAGAGACCTCCGCAACACGGACTATATTTTCTGTCTTTGATGTGTTTTAGCAAAGAAGAACTCGGTCGAATATTGAATTAAAGCTTGTGTGCCATTATTTGTAGTTTTTTCTAGAGCACTAAGTTCATTAGAGGATCGACATGATGCTGTGCATGAAATGTCAGGAGATGCCCCTCCCTCACACAGTAACAGTTACAGTTTTCCCTCCGTCGCTCTAGCGGCAGCTTGCATCGCCACGTGGTCGTGCTGACACTCAATTACGCCAGAACCTCAGGCACTCCGCGCGCTAGCCATAAAGAGGGTGTCACGAGTGCACCCTCGCCCCGCAGCGCGCAGCTTTTACTTTTTCGCGGCAGGATCTTGCTCGCGCCTCGATTTCTTCTGCCCCACTCAGCCGCTTTCGGTGAAAGAAAAATGTTGGAAGAACAGCAGATTGCAGGTCTCGCAATCGCATCTGGTAAGCGCCGCAGCGCTACGGCCGTCGGTGCTGGACGCGGCGCGTTTGCTTTCTCCATGATAACAATACGTGTTCACTTTCTCTTTTTACACTTTGAGGTAGCAAAGCTATTCCTCAAACAAGATCATTTTTGTTTCCTAATCTTGCACATTCCTAAGTTTCATTCTTCTTCGTGATAGCACAACATGGAACAGTTGTACTCGTTGTCTTTTTCGTCCATCGAGATACTATGCTTGAAATCGTTCTTGTCTTCGAATTTTACATTTACACTCTACTACTTACTGCTTTATCACTGGTGAAACAGATCATAATCTTGATATTTACGACGTACAACATTCGTTATCATTCCTTCAGCCACGGATGCTGCAGTGCGTCCGCGGCACTCGGGCTCCGGTCACCCGGGTCAAACGCCAGCAACTGGGAGCACAGGTCCCGGGCCTGCGGGAAATCCGGCCACGGCGGGCAGTCGAAGTCAATCTGGAAAGTTTTCAGCCGCTTGTAGATCTGCTCCATTTTTGCGCCGCCGACCTGATTGTTGCCCGCAATATCGTCGCCGAACACCTGTGTTCATTATTTTTAAGCAGTGAAAATTTGCATCGAACAGGACCACAGCACGAGTGGACAATCATGCGTCACAATCACAAAACACACAACAGAATCGTCTAAGATACGTCTTCCGGAAACGGCATGTCCCCTGTCATCAGAATGTACAGAATCACGCCCACGGACCACAGATCGCTACTTGGCGTGTAGTCCCCGCGAAAGCTCTCCGGCGCGATGTACCCCGGTGTCCCGACGATTCTTTGCGCCTTCGGCGATTTCGGTGTCCAGTCCTGGCAGTGGTTATCCACTGCAAAAGTATCGCACTCGTAGGGCAATTGCATGACAAATTCGACTTTCTACCCGAAGTAGCATGACAAGTTGCATATTTCTTCTTCAGAAAATTTGTGATGCAATTCATCCTAGAATACGATACTTTTGCAATGCACAGGTGTCAAAATCGATCAATTTCAACTTCCGCTGCTCTTCCGGGGACTGTTGCTCCTCCTTTGCCTTCTCAAACAAAACGTTTTCCGGTTTGATATCGCGGTGGATCAACCCCTTGCTGTGCAGGTGGTCCACCGCTTTCAGGATTTCCCGCATGATCCGTTTACACTCCCGCTCCGGGACGTCTGTCTCGTTTAAGAGGAAGTCGAAAAGCTCGCCGCCGCCGCACTTCTGCATGATCACGTAGTAGGCTGGGAATAATCATTTTAGTGCGTTGTGTGCATGATAAACATAAAACTGACACTCCTTCTTTGATGCAAGTATACTAGCACTCGACTTGTTCCAATAGCATCGGCATCGGTCGGACAAAGACATGCAAGCAAGCTTCGCGAAAGTGCATGTGAAAAGACTCGTATTATATCATTTTCAAGACTTAATGTTAATGACAATACCTTTGTCGTCCTCTAGAATGGTGTCAATCCCTAGAACATTTTCGTTCTCCTCAATGTTCTATGCTGTGCAAAAGCATCGCACTCGTACTGATTGCAGTCATGCATTACAAATCTTTTTCTTGAGGTAGATCAGCATTACAAATTTTATTTTTCATGCTGAGAATAAAATTTGTGATGTATTGATACGAGTACGATACTTTTGCACTGCATATGTTCATCATCCTCGTCAGCACCGACCGCCAGACCCGTTCCCCGCCGGAAAAGAAACCTTTCTTTTATGCATTACAAACCTGTCTGGGTCTGAATTTGTGATGCAAAATTGAAAACCCAACGAGATCTGTAATACATCAATGCGATTGGCCAACTTCTTGTCATGCAGTGAATCTCAGTTTGTCATGCACACCGCGGTGGAGCTCGCAATACCGGACGGAAAATTTGTGATGCGTTTATACCGTGCAGAACATCGCTCTTTCATGCAAAACTCAGCAACACAAATCAGGTGAATCTTTCCAGACCCAGAGATATTTGCCGTGCATATCTTCCTGATTTTCACGATCACGTCCTTGCCCGTCGCCCGCTCTTTGGCCGCGAAAACTTTGCTGCGGTCACCTAAGGAATTTGTCATGCGGGAGGGCATTGAGAGAGAATGCTTGTCATGCTTGTAGTTGGTTCCTCCACTGCATCATGACAAGGATGATGACCTGAGTCACTGTCACACCAAAATATCATCATTTTTATACCTGCGTCGTACAATTTTACATCGTACTGGTAGAGATCTTCCAGTCGCTGCGGTGGCACCAATTTCACAATCTCGACCTCCTTCGCGGCATGATCACTACTCCCCGCGGCTGAACTCGACGCGGCCTTCTGACCCCCGCCGGTCATGGCCCGGAGAGACGCGCCGAGCCGCGACCGCGCGCCCTGGTTCGCGGACATGGTATCGAGCTATAGGAAGCAGGAACCCACGCTGTAAAAACTTCTTGCTTCTTACGAGGATTCAAAGCAAACTAGAATTCCACGGAACTACATCGTGGGCCCTCTACAAGGCTAGGGATATTGGAGATTAACATTTTTTGCGAAGGAAAAGTCGGCATGAGCTGTGTCAAAGAATCAATACCATTTGCGCAAACGCAGCAAGAGCAGCGATCGAGGTGCGACTGATACGTCGTTTTGAAAGCTATTTTTACACGTCACGTGGTCAAGGGACCACGACCTGGTCGCAAAACCACTTAACTCTTCCTGCAGCGAAAACAGAATAGTGGAAAAAACTAAAAGCAAGGAAAAAAGAAGAAAACCAACAACTACGAGCGGATGCGACAAAGGGATGATCCTCGCGAAACAAAAAAAAAGCCCGTCTCTTTCACAAAAAAGAAAAACACATTTTTATCGATCTTCAGTTCAAGCCATATAAGTACGCTCCAGGTCGTGACGAGTGAAAACCATCAAATAAAAAACATCCGAGGCGCTATCCATCAAAAAAAAGTGGCGATAAAAGCAGGACATCACAACACACAGTCGAACACTATTTTTTACTCATCCAAACCCGCTCGCGGTGTCAGATTGAAACGCGTCCAAGTGATGGTAGAGGAAAACTCCGATTCTTTTCATTAGTATTGTACTTACCTTGTAGTTGTCGCTTTTCATGCAAAAAAAAAACACAGCGTCAAAAGCAAAGTTTTGGTTTTCTTTTAGCGTGTAGCTGCAAAAGATAAAAGATTGAAATCAACTCCCAGGGGGTCGTAAGTAAAAACCAAAAAAATCTAGACATCCCTGTGCCATCTTCGAGCAGAGGGTAGAAGTTCTACAATCGTAGGTGGAATCGAAATTATCACAAAGGTTCCAGTGGAAGCTGTGACACCTCTCGTTTATCTTCCAAACGGAGGTCGTGTTTTTGTATTACAGTACCTTGAGAACAACAACCCTGGATCGTAGAGTGTTTCATCCACAGTAAAGGTAATAATTGTAGTGCTGCATTCTACTTATTCATTTCTTCCCCGGCGCGCAGTCAAGAACAAAGTTTTTTCTTCCCCAATTGTTGCGTCGTAAAAAACACCTTTAAAGCATAGTTGCCATCGAAAGAACAGACTTTGTGTCAACATTCGATGAAACAACAGCAGGGTAAAAAGACGTGTACTGGTGAAGTAAACGGATCATCCTGACGAGGACGAGACGTCGAGCAGGTGACTGTACTTGTATCTCCTCCTGCACCTGGATATCTAATCGCATCGATTCTCATCCTACTTTTTCTTCATCGCAGCCTTCGAGCTGGTCGCCGTGGACTTCATGCTACCCGTACTCTTGCCGGACTTGTCCTTGCCGTTCTTCTTCTTCACCTCCTTCATCTTACTCATCGCGGTGGCGTTGCTGCTCATTTTCAGTTTCTGCTTCGTCATGTTCTCCTTTTCGGCTGCCGACTTCATCTTCTGCTTTTCGTGGAGCTCCCACGCTATGGATCTGTCAGGATTGAAATCGTCAAAGTTGAAAGGATTTGTCATGCATGAAATGCAAGGCGTGAATTGTCTCTCTTGCAGGGATGGCAAGCGAGGCAGATTGTCAGCCTGTTTGGGGTCTGTGATAGAGCTGCTAAAGTAGCATGACAAAAGACGCCTTTTATGCCCAAACAGCATGACAAATTGGCTTTCGGTGCTCCGAAAATTTGTCATGTGCCGCTTGAAAATTGGGCTTCCAACTGGTATCCATTTTATGCATGACAAATCATTTCAACTTTGTCGATTTCAAACCTGACGCTTCCATACACGCCTTCACCTTCTTGTCCTTCTCCGCCTTGCTGATGGGCTTGCCCGTCAGCTTCAAATTCTTCGGGTCCGCGGGCGCGCACTTCTTCAATATCGTCGGGGCATTCTTGTTATGCATTGCAAATACGCAGTCTGGGTCCTCTCAAAGAATGCAGATACTTGTGATGCAGGTTTTCCATGCCCCGAAAGGTCTGCACAAAATGCGTGGTCGTGGACTACTTGTAGCACAGATTCTGGCAAGAATTTGCAATGCTTACTATCTTGCATTACAAAACACACCCATCACTGCGTCGCAGAAACTCCTGGGACGGCACTGCTTCTACTCATGCAAAAGAACGTGAGCTTCTACAGAGAGCATCACAAGTTTTTTTCGCATTCTCCGCAACGACCCAAGTCGATATTTGCAATCCATACTTCTGCCAGACGTCACACCTGCTGATTCCGCGCTCGGAAAAGAAGACCTCGGTAGCTTTTTCGTTTTCCTATCCTGAGTAAAAGCAATCCGTTCTTGCCAGGTAGAATTATTATAATATGCTCCTCATGGGGCTGCGCATGAGCAGACACATTCACATTCGACTCAATGCTGGGCATGCCGATTTGCATGACAAATAATGGCGTCGGGTGGTATGCTTTTACACAGGATATTTCCGCGTACATCATCACCAGCTGGTGATTCTTCGGCACAGGCATCGTCGTTTGGAAGAGCTTATGCATTGCAAGCATGTCTGGGTCTGGATTTGTGACGCAGGACTTCAAGGACAACAAGATCTGTAATGAATGAATACCATTGGCCGGTTTTTTTGTCGTGCTGGATGGCAGTTTGTAATGCTAAACGCGAATGGCTCCGAAGGAAATTTCTGATGCTGTTATGCCGTACACCTACACGCAGCAAGTTTGCAATGCAAGCATCTATCAACAACACAAGTTTCCAGACCCAGACATATTTGCATTTGATAGAGCTGTTTCGATGTAAATTCGGATTGGAAATCTTGATATGGACCACGAACATGATTGCTACGAATGACAACTGTATACCTCTATTTTGTCTTTCTTGTGTACACATGATGCAACTCTTGAAACATCAAGTGAGCACCACCATTAGTACCATTGACGCGTAGGGATACTCGCGGTCTTCGTGCCTCTCCAAGGTATGCATTGCAAAAATATCGTACTATTCGCTTTCGCATAACGACACAAATTTCTCATCCAGAATGAATGCTGATAAATGAAATTCAAATTTCTCGTGCTGACGAGCTGCATCGCCCACAGCTACATACTATTACACCTGTCACGCACCATTTTTGCAATTATGTCCGAGTACGAATCTAACGCTATTGCTTTGCAATCGATACACTGCCTCCATTAGCAAGTGCGGCTGAGCAAAGGTGACGGTGACTTTTTCGTTGGGGCCGGGGCACTGGCAGAACTGGGGGAGGCTGCCGCTGTACTTCACCGGGTTGATGAACCTGAGAGGTTTTATTTTTCGAGTTTTTTCTTGTTCTTACAGCCGTGAAGATGACGAGCAGTGTGACAAAAAAACTTCCGCGTACTGATGATGGTACTACCGCGTCCTTCTATATATAGCGCTGCTGCATGACAAAGAAACATCAAGCAGAAAAAAGTAGGAAAATGCCGTGGCGTAATAGAAATTTTACGTGCCGTCCGAGCACTCGAAGCCCCACTCTTTGTCCGCCTCCGGCATGTTTTCCTCTTCGTAAACCTTTCCGAACAAGGCCATTTTGTACCCCTTCGGCAGATATGCAGTGCAAAATTTGTCTGGGTCTGGAAAAGAGCGGCAAATTCGTCATGCTAGCTCAGGAAGACGGTGAGATCTGTCTTCCATGAACAGCACAAGCTAGCCGCTTTTGCTCGCGCGGAAAGAAGGCGAGCTCAAGGCATTGGGAAGCAGCCCTCGCAGAACCTGTCATGCTCGTAGGCGTGCATACTATTAAGTACCAGACCCTACTGGTCATGCGAAATAAACCGCGAGATGACAAATATGAATATCGCTCTATTTCCAGACCACACAGACACATTTGCATTTGATAGCAGATCCCTTTGCGCGACGAGGCACTTGCCAAACCGCTCGTGCGTTATTACCTTTGCCGACGGGTCGCCCTTCTCCATGCACGGCTTGCAGTAGGGGACGTACGCTTCCGCCCAGGTCTTCTGGCACTTGCTCCCGTCCAGTAACGTTGCTATGCACAGCCCGGATGAGAAGGGATGCTGCTTGTGGTCTTCCCATCTCGCTGGGTTGGGATCCTTGGCACCTTGTGGTATTTTTTGATTTTGGAATCTTAATCTTACAACTTAAACTTCTAAATCCCCGCCACGACTATAGAAACGCATTTTTTACACATCAAACCGCTTCAAGATTCTTGCCGTCCGGCGCCCGCAATGAACAACTAAACTATACCTCCCGGCTTCCCCGTCCCCACATACTTTTCGCCAAGCTCAGCGGCCGTGAGCTGCTTCCCGGCGGGCTTCTTTACCGAGTTTTTTGCGGACGGCATGTTGGTTTTCTTGCTAGATGGGCTCTCTTCGCTAGTACTAAGAGAGGCTCTTCGCTTGTTACTCGTGCTCGTCGCTTTAGTACTGGGTGTTGTTGTGTCGCTTTCGGTTTTTACTGGGGAAGAGGAAAAAATGTTGCCCATATACTTACCCAAGACTGATAAAGAAGTGACTTTACAGAAGTGAAGACGCTGTGGTTCAGAAGTCGCTCTTAATCTATTCAACGCTTCTTGAAGATGTTGTTCTCACTCGTCTTCTAGTAAGTAAACACAGTTCGACTGCTGTTCTCGTCTAGATCTAGGCAGAGCACGAAGATATTTGGAGGAATAAACGAAAACAAGAATACACCCCGTTTCCGTCTTGAAATAAATCTACTATAGTAGCTGCACTGGGTCTAGCACGTCGCTATCTTCATATTCACAACATCGTGTTTTAGAAGTCATCGTAATTACTACATATCAGGAAACGTCGCTGTCAGAGAACCAGGAGAACTACAACTGAAGATGATATAACACGAAGAGATGTTATCTGTCTTCTCTCTGTGTTCTGGCGGCGAAGTGTTTGTAAAATAATTTTTTGCATCTGCGTTTGGAAAATTGTTCTCACGTTTATCCTTATTTTGGCGTGCTCGATTTTTTACACTGGATATCACTTTTGCTTCATGGCAAGGTGGCCGTTGTTCTTTCAGGTAGTTGCAGGTGCGGCTAGCATTCAAGAACACTGTTTCATGTCACGCCGTTGCTCCATGTACTGGGCTACAGCTGCGGAAATAGAAGCGTTGTGGCGCAGCGGGATGTTGGGCCAACACGAGTTTTTTGATTGTGTATGTTTCTTGCTTCATCTTTGTTTCTTCGGGTGCAACACAAAAGTAAAAGTTTCTGCGCATCTCTGCATGGAAAAATCTTTTGCATATAAGAAAGCAGATTGCAATCAACTCTTCTTGTTCCCGGCGTTGTTGTTATTCCCTATCCCCACCCCTCTCTGGTAGGTCGCCCACAGCTTTATGAATTGCAAAAGCATCGTACTCGTATAAATGCATTACAAATTTCCTCCGCATGAGAAGTTGAATTTGTAATGCTAATTTGCCTTAAGAACAGGATTTGTAATGCATGATTGCAATACGAGTACGATACTTTTGCACAGGATAAGCTTCCGATACAACCCGTTTTCCTTTTTCAGTAATTCCTCGTGGCTGCCTATTCTGAGTAAAAACTTCCCCACCCCAGAGCTGTAATGCAATTCTGCATGCCAAAAAAGCTTCTCATGCGGAGCCCTATGAGAAGCATTTTCTATTCGTGTTTTGGAATTTGTGATGCTATAAGCTGCATGCTATGCTAGGTCTGTAATGCTTGTGAACTAGCTAAACAGCATTACACTACGAGGGCAAACTTGTCATGCCAGACAACCAAAGCTGGCTGATTTGTCTAGCAGATTTCCCATCGTGACTCTGGTGTGGGGACGTTTTTAATTAGGATACTGCCCATTTCCGCGACCTTCCCGCCGTCGATGTAAAGCAGAAAATCGCACTGCTTCACCGTGGATAGCCGATGCGCGACGATCAGCATGGTTTTGTTGCTGCTGTTCGAGATCAAATCGTGGATCGCCCGCGTCAGCTTGTCCTCCGTTTCCAAATCTAAAGACGCCGTGGCCTCGTCGAACAGCAAAATTTTTGGATCGCGGAGCAACGTGCGCGCAATGCTGATCCGCTGGCGCTCCCCGCCGGACAGCCTCGACCCCCGTTCGCCGACGACCGTTTCGTACTGGTCCGGAAACTTCTCGATGACGTCGTGGACCTGCGCGAGCTTGCAGGCGTTCTCCATTTGCTGCTGGAGTTTGACCCTTTGCTGCTCCGCTTCCTCGTCGGTGAGAGCGAGTTTTACGTCCGTACTTGTCGATGTGTCAACATCATCATCATCTAGCGCTGCTTTACTGTCCGCCAACGCCGCGTACTCCAAGTTGAACCGCAGCGTGTCGTTGAACAGAATCGACTCCTGGGGAACGATGCCGATCTCGCTGGCGTAACTGTCCTGCGTGACGTCCATCAGATCTTGATCGTCCACCAACGTGCGGCCCTTCTCCGGCTTCGCGGTCCGCGCCAACAACTTCAGAATGGTGGATTTCCCGCTCCCGGACGGCCCGACGATCCCAACTTTTGCTCCCGCGGGAATCTTCAAGTTGAAATCCCTCAGCGCACGGAAATCGATGTTCTCAAATTCGATTTTCCCGCCAGCGTACTGAAAATCTTTTTCCCCCTCGGGCAAGGACCCTTTTTGGTCGGTCAAAAACTGCTCCAGCCGCTGCAAGTCCAACACCCCCTGCAGAGTAATTCGGTACGCGCCGCCGAGGAAGTTTAACGGTTGCGCGAGCTGCAGCATCAGCGTGTTCACCGCAACGACGTCCCCGACGGGGACGGAACCGTTGAGCACGTTGAAGTATCAACTGAAAATTATCTGCCTGGACGTCTGGAAGATAATTCGGGGAGTCTGTCATGCAGATTTTACAAGACCTGCGATGCCACTGATGCATGCTCTAGCATCACAGGTTTCGTCTTCGCGAAGGCTTGCTCATGCCTATCCGGCATGAGAAATGCAGCCCTGTCCGGTTGGCAAAGGTCTGCATAGCTTCTGCTGCTCATAAAGCAATACAGGTTTTTGTATCCTCGAAAGTTAGCATCACAAATTCCATATTTTCCGGACATCCAGGGATATTTGCAATGCATATGAAGGTGGCCAGTGCCATGATGGAAAGGAGGCCGGTGTTGATCACCAGTTGCTGCCCAAAGTTCCATATCAACTGTAAAAATGTCTGGGTCTGGAAACTTGTGATGCTGAACTGTGCACGACTGAAACACTTCCCAAGGCAGCCAAGCATGACAAGTTTGCCGAACACTTTGCCATGCGCGTGACAAAACAGGGCGTTTTCTTTGTTGGTCATGCAATACAGATCTTACAGGAATGTAGGGCTAGCATTACAAGTTCCATGTTTCCAGATCCAGACATTTTTGCATTTGATATTCAAAGTGGCGAGGGATTGCAGGACTTGCACCTGACAGTGATTAAATTGGAACTTCTCACCATGCCGGGGGGACTGCAGTACCACATCAAGTAGAGGTTGGATTGGTATTCGAAACTCAAGATTATAAACAGCATGACGATAACCACACTCCTGTGGCGAGTTATGCATGAAGATTGATCAAGTAAAGACATTTTCACAGGATCGTGCACTGACTCCCCTAGTACCTGGCTCTCCTCGTATTTCGCTAACTGTCGGTCGTACCGCCTGGCCTCCCGCTTCGCCGCGGAAAAGTGCCGCACCGCTTCGCAATTCAGGACCGAGTCCACCAGCTGCCCCGCGAGCCGGTCGTCGCGTTTATTCGATTCTTTCATGTACTCCCGCCGCTTGTTGCTGTAGGCCGTCTATGAAATGCAAAGATGTCTGGGTCTGGAAACTTGTAATGCTAAAAGTGAATGATAGACGCGCCGCAGTACGCAGTTATACATGACAAATTTTGTGGCTGCCATGTCTTACGTATTCCGCATGGCAAGCTGCCTTTTCGCGTGACAGTTAAGAGGTCTCTTTCGTGCCTATGCAACACAGATTCTCGAGTCATGCCAGACAAGCATGACAAACTTGCATTCTTCCAGAGGAGACCCAGACATTTTTGCATTTGATACCGTCGTGAAACCGAAGTAACTGCAGAAGGTCGCAAACACAATGCCGCTCGAGTACAACCCCATCTGATTGTACACGATCGCGAGCACAAAAGCGAATTCCAGTAAAGTTGGCGCCACGTTCCACAACAGCGTCGTGAGAACCTGCTGCATGGACTTCAGCGCGCGATTCATGATGGCTTGGATCTCGCCGGACTTCAGCGCCTGGAGGTACTCGACATCGAGGGTGTGCAGGTGGTTGAAGACGTTCAGCGCCTGCTTGCGGCACCCTTTCTGCACCACCCGCGCGAACAGGTAGGTCCGGAGCTCGGAGAACCCGCTGGCCCCCAACCGCGCGAGCCCGTACGACGCCAGCCAGAGCAACGGGACCATCTCCGGGGTGGCGAGGAGCACGTTGGTGCTGTCCGTGGTGGCGGTGAGCAAATCGCCCAGACCCGGGGTGGACGCCGTCCGGGAGAAGGTCTCCGCGAGCTGCTCGGCGGCTGCGTCCGACGCGCCCGGACTCGCTCGCACGGCGGTCTATCAAGTGCAAAAATGTCTGGGTCTGGAAACTTCTGATGCAAAAATGTGGATGATAGAAACAGTTTCCAATGCAACCCAGCATGACAACTTTCCAGAACGCTTTCTCATAGGCAATCCGCATGAGAAACTGCGTTTTTGCATGTACAAAAGAGGCCGCGGCTTATGTTGGTTATGCAATACAGATTTCCTAGGTATGGAAAGATAGCATTACAAGTTCCAACCTTCCAGACCCAAACATATTTGCAATGCATACGGTTAGGCTGTTCACCAAGTCTCCGAGTGCCAGCGGCGCCAGAATGGTTGCGGCTTTCCCGAGCACCAAGCACGCCATGCTGCCGACCAGGCGGGACTGCAGTTTCGGGTCGCCCGACGGCCACGCGTACTTGAGCACGGACTTTAGCGTGCGGATGGTGGAGGTTTTCTGTTTCTTTTTTGGATCCTTGCTCTCTCCGTTCTCTGTCTCGCGGATCATGATCATGGTGCGGACTCGAGGCAGCAGAAGGTTGTTGTGGGGCGGGTGGTGCTGCTGGTGGGAGCTTAATGTATTTCGTATTGGGGATGAGGAGAAGCTGTTTTTCGTGAAGAGTCCTCGTCCTGCTCCCAGTCTACTTCTCGGACCACAAAAATTCGCCGCTCCCCGCAGCAGCCCTTGCCTCCTGTCGAACAAACCTTGCGATGCTGTGCTCTTGGTGCTGTAAGCTCTGTGTCTACTTGCTGGCTCCTCCCACTCGGCCCGCCCTCGCCACGCATGGTTGCTTTGTGGCAGATGAGACAGCCCGGTATTTGGTCGCGGCTTCATGGTTTGGGGAGAAAAGAAATTTGGCGTCTCCGCTGCAACGCAGGACCCTTTCCCAACAGAATGACTTGAGAATCCTCGCCTTCCCCAAGTAGGTGCAGTTGAGCTGCTGCTGCCACCGAAGGTGTAAGAGCCGGTCAGCAGGGGCGCCGGTAGACCCGCTTTCTGCGGCTTGTTTGCAGGGGAGACAGACGGTAGTGCCCCGGCACTGGTGTTTTTCCCGCCTATTCTCAGCCGCGGAAGCGAGGGTCGCGACCGCTCCAGAGCGGTTGACGTTGTTTCAAAGAGCAAATGACGCGACATGATGTCAGTCTACTTGTAACGTCCACAAAATTAATGAAAATTTTACCAAGTATGAGTAAAAAAGAACCAGCAAGAAGATTCTAAATTGTTCAGACAGATCTGAAAAATGACGTGCCGAATGTTGAAACTGAAATCGCGACTACAAGTGAATATAGCAACGACACGCGTCGCGTATGCGACGTGTTAAAAGCTAATGTCGCTGTGAAACAAACCAGACACCTGTGTGGAAATGAGAAAAATTGCAGATCGAGAAAACAAATTTTGCACAACTTAATCTCGTCCGTTTTCTGGGTGATCTTCTAGGATAAGCCAAGTCTTGGCAATGAAAGGGTGCTGTCACAACCAACCGTCGAAGTTGATTCCTGCAGTTGCTTTTCCTAGTAAGCGCCGTCGGCGGCCTACCTTTGCAGCCGCACGAGGGTCGTGAAGAACAAGACGATAAAGACAAAAACCAAGAAGAGAAGAGCCACGAGCAACAACGTCCAAGATGCATTTCTAGGCACCTGCTTCAACAGCTGCACATTAACGCATCGTCTTCGACCTTCGCGGGCTAACAATCACCTCACCCGTCTTGGTAAATTTCAGCAGTCGTGAGCGGAAATCGTGGAATCAGCACAGTCCACTCGTCAACGGCTGTTGCTCCCCGTCTTCCAAGGGGTTTACCCGCAGCCATATTTTTCCCCGCGGCTGCAGCTGGAGCTGCGAAAACGCATTCGCGTCGTAGACGAAATCTTCGCTCACCTTGCCCGTCTGCGCCTCAATCGCAAGAACATCCTTGGTTTTCAGCTGGAGCTTGCACAGCACGGAGGAAACTAGGAGCTCTTATGCATTGCAAAAGTATCGTACTCGTATAAATGCATTACAAATTTCCTCAGCATGAGAAGTAATGCGGATTTGCCTTAAGAAAAAGATTTGTAGCGCATGACTGCAATAAGAGTACGATACTTTTGCACAGGATAGCTCTTGGTCTTTTACCAAAAGTGTGAACCGTTCCTCCACGTCGTTCTCGTCAATGTTGACCTGGGGATGATCATCCTCATCTTCATGCAATACAAGTCTTGTACTTGTTGTCCTTGAAATTTCGCATCACAAATCCATATTTGCAATGCATAAAACGGATAGTGATAGTTATCTTCAATATGTTGCAGTGTAGTTATCTTCAGTATACCTGAAACGTTTCCTTGATCACCGCCGCGGCTCTATCAAATGGAAAAATCCCCCCACCCCATATCGAAAACAAAATGTGTGATGCTGTATCTGAGTACACAAATCGACTTGTAATGCTAGGAGGCCAAGAGCCGCAGTTGTGGCCTCGTTTGCAGGCAATTTGTCATGCTGTTTCCCACTTCCAATTGCTTCCTGCCATGCTGAAGATGCAAGGCTTCCCCAGGCCACCCAGCACTACAGTCCGGGTCTTTCCCCTTCTAGCATAACAAAGCTGATTTGTGCCTGCAAATCTGCAACACAGATTTCCGTTTTGATATGGGGAGGAGGGATTTTTCTTCTTGATACGCTCCCGCGTTGTTGTGCACCCGCGTCCTTGTCGGTTCGTTCTGGCCGGCATGGCATTCCAAATACACGTCGTTGGGCTTCAGCCCCGTGCCCGAGGGAAGCTCCTCCACCTTCCAAATGATCACCTCGATGCCGCGGAGCTGCGCGGTGTGGAAGAGGTTCAGTTTTCCGAGGCGGAAAAAGGTCATGTGCTCCACACCGGCGGCAGCGGCGATGCGCTCCTTGAACCTGATAGGATTTTGGGTGGTGCATAATTTGTCGCGCATTTACTGTTGGGGCTCCGCATGACAAGGAACTCTGGCAAACCACTTACGCATCACAAAGAAAACTTTCAACTTCAAGAAGTTGGACCTGACGAGAATGAACAGGCCCAGCAGGATCAGCGCAGAGACCAGGAACTTCACGGTGTGGATCAACATCCAATCCAGAAAGTCGAAACATATCGAGTATAGCTTGGGATGAAAACCAATTTTTCCTTCGCGTTGCAGCAACCTTCTCTTTGGGTTACAATACTTAGGCAAGTTATGCAACACGCCGCGCTGGAATGATCTCGACGCTTTGCATGACGGTAGAGGAGCCGGTTGCTGTCAGACTTTGTGCGACGGTTGAAAAAAGAATGATGTGCACACTAGTACAGCTGCTCCTTTGGGTACGAAAGTGCATCACCGGCAAAAGTGCCACGCGCGACAAGGAAAACGCAAAATTTCTCTCCCATACCGCCACGTACTCGTTGATCGTCCAATCTGGGAGCAGACCCACCGTGAAGAACAACACCGTGACGTTGAAGTAGAAGGCGACGCTATCGTAAGGAAAAATCCCCTCTCCCCATATCGATAAGGCACGCCTCAAAAAATTTCTCGTGCTGATTTGTGACCACAAATCGCATCTGTGATGCAAGAACGCAGCACCACAGTCTCCGCCCCATTATGCAGGCGGTTTGTAATGCTGCTGTTCCTACGGCCTAGACGTTCCTGATGTCCCTCTGTGCATGGGCATGATATGGGCATGCAGTCCTCTACTGCAAGACAAATCTGATTTGTGTACGCAAATCCAGCATCAGAAATTTCGTTTCGATGTGGGGAGGGGGGATTTTTGCTTCTGATAGACGCAGAAAAAGGTGTGCAGCCTGGAGTACACCCAGACCGTGAACCGCTTGGAAATTTTGGACCGGAACACCCCGCACAAGCAGGGAAGGAGGCAGATGGTTGCGCAAAACACCGACATCGCGACGAGAATCCAGCACTGGTACTCGTAGGCGATGTCCAGCCGAAACGGCCACCGGTCAAACACCACGCCTTGGCGCTCCTTTGCGGTTGCGGTGGAGGAGGACTCCACCGCGGTGGAAGTTGTCGGACTTGTCATCGTAGTTGGGGTGCCGTGATAAAACAAGCGAGGGATCGACGTGGACAAATTTCTCTTCTTTTTCCTCTTCGCAATTGTCGACGATTATCGGCCGCAGTAGAACCGTCTCCCGTGCAAAGAACCTCGGTAATAACAGCACTGTAGCAGCCCGGTCGTGGGCTGGCTTGCTACACCGAGCGGAGTGTCAACTACTTTTCTGCATACGTTTATCCACTCACCCTAGCGCAGCGCAACCTGCCGCTAGGAAGGATGAACAAGCGACGCGCCATAGGATTTCGCATCCGGCCGAGCGCTGCTGCATTGATGCCTTGGACCTGACGATTCTAGGTGGATCTGGAAAATAGGTGGGCCACGTACGAAATGGCTTTCCCTCGATTGCCGGATCGTTTGCTTGTCCAAAGCTGGGCCCAAAGCAGGAACACGAACAAACAAGTCAGGAACTCGGGCTGCCGCGGCGCAGGGAAGGGTGGCGTGGCCGTCCGGGGCCGCGACCGATCTAGCAAACGAACACCGGCGCGAAAAACTGCGGCTCTCGTAGCCTTGTCGTGCGACGTAGCCGAGTTCATCGCGCGAGATTGTGCCTTGCCAAGCCGGGCCTTGCCGCCTCGTCGGGCCCGGCGGCGGGCAAAGGCGCGGGAAAGAAACGAGCCGGCCCGCGCCCTAGAGGCGCGGCACCAGGGGAGGCAAACGCGACGCCGTCCGACGAGCTGCCTCCGCCCCGCGCAATCGCGCGCGGCGGTGCTGTTGAGGGGGCGGGGGGCGCAAGGCACAGCCGCCCGCGGGCGTCACGCTCTGGGCGCATCGCCGGGGGGCTAAAGACTTGCTCGCATCGGGGTTCCGGAAACTCTAACCGCGGGGCGGGGAACCGCCGCGGGCCGCCGCGCCGGCCGGGACCCGCCCCGATCGCGCTCGCCCGAGACGATCCGGCGCGGAAGCAGCGCACAGCCTCGGGGAGCGCCCGCGCGGGCGACCTTTCGACGCGGCTACCCGCCCCGCCTGCGAAAGTCCGCCCGCGGTCGCTTGGCGAACTTGCCGGCAACGCCGCGGCCCTTTTGCGCCATCGGGCCACTGCATAACCAGCGCCGGCTCGCGCGGGAAGAACCGGCGTCGGGCCCCGATGAAGCGCGACGATAGGGCGCAGCGTCTATGCTTTTGCGCACCCAATTCATCGGCGCAGGTGCCCAAAGCCGTCCGCATAAGAGACGCGATTGGTGCGAATTCGCGCTGTAAGTGTTTGCGCACCATGCGGGCCAGGCATGCCGTTCCCGCATGGGATAGGATATGGAAAGGGAGCCACGGCGGGGCGTGCGCTCCTTCTCGATCGACGGAGGCCAATCGCCACCCTAAAAGATAAGATGGCCCAAGCCTCGGGGGGGGGGGAGCATGGCCCAATCGTTTCGCGATTTCAGAAAATTACACAAAAGGCGGAAGCCCCAGCCTTTTCTGAGTCAGGAGATGACGACAGCGCTTAAAAGCATGCATCTTTTGCATTTCACATATATCCTTCAATCTTATTCCTAAGGGTATTTACAACATCAGAAATTTTATACAATCTGTGCCTTTTTGTAAAATTACTCAAAGACCGACCCAATGAATTCAGTAAACTCTTACAGATGGAAAGAGATGGCGGGCTGACATCTAACACTGCCCACCTGCATAATTTTCATTGTATTTTACCTGGGATTCACCACGTCAATAATTTTTCAAAATTTTTGATCTCCACAAAAACACAGAAAAATTTGGACAAAGGAGGGGATTTTTCTTATGGAATACCCGGCAAACACGGCTGTTAAATAGCATCGAACTATCTTAGCAACGCACTAGGAACACGCTTCCCAGATGCGGCAGAACCACCAGACGACCTTCGTCCGGAACTCGAGATAGTAGAACCAACCTAAAGAGCACCCCAGTGCAGTCACATTGTGCATGAAGTTCTTCCTTGTGTGCCAGCATGCGGACATCCACGAGCTACGACCTGAGTACGATCTTACCACACGGAGTTCTCTCTTGTGCCTTCCGATTCTCTCCCCCCACTCCTGGCATACGACTACGACCCTAGAAGGCTAAGTACGACGCGACTGGCTTAACGCTGTAAAATCTACGATCTACTTACAGGCGCAGGCATCACAGTTTGTGGCGCTGGTGGTGTGCACCCCACCAACACCACAATTGTTACACCCCCCTTCTCAAAAATAAGTTTTTTTGCGCTGGAGCAAAAAGGAAAAAGTAGTAAACCTATTGTCGTATGGGCCAGGAGCGGAAGAGACGTTTTCTTTGTGTCCCCGAAATAGGTGCCCTGGCACCTGCTTGTGTCCTCGTACTTGGTGCCCTTGCACCCCGTGTCCTCGATAGCAGTATACTAGTTTTTTTTTGTCCTCGAAAAATTGACCACGAGATGGTGAAACCTATCACCACAAGATAAAAACAGTTGACCTCGAAACGGTGACCACGAAACTAGCTTCCTTAGCGGGAAGAGATGCCGACAGACGAAGGTGTAAACTGTACACGGAGATAGAGTTTTTTTTGAAATTGTACACGACGATATTTTTTTGCTAGAAGACATCGAACCTAGAGAGTTTTGTACAAAAGAGCATGACAGATTGGAGAAAGTGCCTGAGTGCAAAGTCATGTAGAAGACCGAGAACCTCATGTGAAGAGTGCAATGCCAAAAGTACAAAGAAACGATAACGAAGTGCGAAACAGCATGGAAAACTTCATTTTTCTGGATTAGTTCTGAAAGGTACAAAACTCCTGTTCTCGCCGTGTCTGGAGGAGAACAGGAAGGAGAAATAAAGAAGAAGTAGTTCATTTTTCTGGAACTTTTTCTACAAAATGAAAAAGGTCTTGCGGCAGTAGAAACGAGATTTAGATTACTTTTTCTGAAATCTTACATGAGGCGACGAAACGAAAGAGAAGGTTTTTATAGTGGTCGAGGACCTGGCTGGAAGGTGCTCTGTAAGCCTGAGAACGCGAGTTTCGCACTATGTCTGGTAGATATCATACAAAAATAAAACCGAAGTTGGAAGTTGAAAAATGCAACATGATTATATTTGAAAACCGATAGAGCTACAAGGTGCCGCGGGTTAAGCTGTCAGCTGCTTTTCGCGCGATTCAGGTCGCGCGAAGGGTTTTTTTTTTTACTAAAAATCTTACTTGAAGTTGAGCTCATAGTTGTGGAGCTTCCGCGGACACTCAACAGCCAAAAAGAGAAACAAAACCGCGACGGCCTCCCCGGCCGGCGGTTCGGGTTATAAAATTCAACCGTCCCCCAGCATGCACAGCACCTCCGGCGGAAGCGCAAACTGCGCTTTGTGGTGCTGCAAAAACTCCCGAACCATCTCCAGGTTGCATTTTTCCACCTGCTTCGTCAATATATCGCTCGGGTTCGCCGCGCCCTTGATATGCCACAACAGCAAGTCGCCGTCCTGGATGAGCCGCGAAATAAAGTTGTAGTCCGCCCGCAAATTGCGTTCACTAGGTGCCCGGATCATGGTGCTGCTGCTGCTGCGGACGATGTTGTTGGAGTCGGTGCAGATCACCAGCGGCTGCACCGACAGGGTGAGGCCAGCGGAAACACAAATTCCGCGAAAGTACAAAAGCTCGCTGATGATCAGGCGGATGGCAAGCAGTTCCGCACTTGTGGAACTGCTAAAAACTCTGGAAGGTTTGGAGCTGTAGTGCGTAATCATGTTGTAGACCAACTCTTGTTTCCCGTCCTCGCCCTGTCCCGCAGCAGCCTTCTCTTTGTTCAGCAAGCACACTAGCGCACCGAGCCGCGGCACCAGCGACGCGTCTACCAAGCCAAGAATTACATCTGGGGCTTGGGAAGTTGGTCGGATGTGTATGGCGTCGCCCGCGTGCTCCTTGACTTGCCCGATCAAGTCATTAACCTCCGCCACTAGCGCGCTGTACTCCTCTTCCTCCGCTTCGTCGTTCACCATGCCGGCGAGGATGCAAATGTTGGCCACAAAACTCACCTGGCATTTTGTGACCCACATAAGCTCCCCGATCGCCCTCCGCAGCGGCGATTTTCTCCTTCTGTTTGCGAAGAATTTCTGTACTTCGTCTTCGGTGATCGGGGACATGGTTCGGATGAAAGATTGTTGCCCGACTTCGAACGCCAACGCGCAGTCCGAATCCGCGCCCGCGACGATCTTCTCCCCCTCTTTCAGCTCGAAACCGTTTTTCTTTTTCTCCTCTGGCAGCAACTCGCCGTGCTTGGTGCATTTGATGGAGCGGCCGCAGAAATTGTCGCTGTCCCCCGGCTGCAGGCAGGTCCGGCTTCCTGGCGGGAACTGTTCGAAGACCTTTTCCAAACTTTCGTGTGCGCGCTGCGACCCGCCGTAGATGGTGTCATCCACGTGAACACCCAAAATCCCCTCTATTTCTTGCTCCTCGAGCAAGGGGTCGTCGATGCTGCTGCGCAGCAGCGGGTTTGCGTTTCTCCTCTCCTCGTCGCCACTTGGCTCCGCGGGCGTCTCCTCTGGCCCGGCTTCGGTTCCGGTGGTTCGTTTCTCGTCTGCCGCTGCTGGTTCTGCTTTCTCCTTGGGGAAGTACCACAAG
This sequence comes from Amoebophrya sp. A120, assembly GCA_905178155.1. Lineage (NCBI taxonomy): Eukaryota > Dinophyceae > Syndiniales > Amoebophryaceae > Amoebophrya > Amoebophrya sp. A120. The sequence goes on along the minus strand of CAJINV010000018.1, from coordinate 1,251,629 downwards.
CACGGGTCTTGCAGGTCCTGCCGCCACCCTGCTTCTTTCAAGCTCCTAAAAAGAACTTTTTGCCACGCTAAAGGGGCATCCGCAAGCCCGTACAAGCAGCGGCGAAGCTTTATGTACTTCGCCTGGAAGCCGAAAGCCGTGTTGCCTTGGATCGCGGTGGGGATCTCCAGCCAGACGGGGTCGAGCAAAAGGTCCCCGCGCAAAAAAGCCTGGCTGATGTCCGCGATGTTTGCCAGCTTGTTGTGCTTGCTTAGCCAGTGCAAAATCACCAGCAGGGAACTGTCGCAGAGGGTGTGGCAACGCTTCTCCAACTTCCCGCCCTCCAAGCGGGAATCCATGAAGCCCTTCGCGCACCACCGCATCTTGGCCTTGACAAATTTCCCGGAATTGAACTTCAAAGTGAAGACGATCCGGCTCGCCACCACAGAGGCCCCGGCCGGCCTGTCGTCTTGCTGGCTGCCCATGTCGAAAACCCCAAGGGCCTGGATTCCCTTGACCTCCGCCGCCCTTGCTTCGTCCACCAGGTGCCACAGGCCGTATTTGTCTATCTGCGCCATCGTCAGCTCGACGCTGCACCCGTTTGGCGTCACTGCTTCCCAGTTCACCTCCCGCGGCTGCTCGATTTTCAAAAACAAGTGAAGGTCTTCCCGCTGTGGCCTGTCCTGGCTCGGGTCGAAAACTTGGAACGGGGTTTGGTGCCCGAAGCGGAAGGCCTGGTCGTACCCGCGAAGAGTTGGTGGAACTTGGCAGCCCTTGCGAAACACCTTCGCTTCAACCACGTAAACATCACCCCCGAAGCCCGCCGCCGTCCCTGAAACCGGTCGCCCGTTTAGGATTTTGTTTATTTCCGCTACTACCGGATCGCGAAAGGATGACTTGAAGACTGTTTGGCGGCCGCGCTGGGTGATCAGGTCCTGCAGGAAGTTTGTGTTGCTTTCGATGGCCCTCAGCTGGTTCTCCCAGTCCCCCGCCGTCCGTAGCACCGGATCGCGCTCCACCGGGTCCGCTTCGACCAAGAACAACTTGTCATCTTCCTCCTCCACCCGCGCTCGTTTCGTGCTGGTTTGCGCAACAAACGCTTGTGCCGCCTCGGTTAGTTCGCAGTTGTAAACTGGTCCGTTGGAGATGTTGAAGGTGGAAAAAGCCGCGCCGCGGTCATCTATTTTTGTTTCCGGTGAAGATTTGTCGCGCGTGAAGAGCGCGTCGCAACTCGTCATCAGCAGTCTTCTGGCTTTGCTAGCTGGCTCCGCGGGAATGGGCGACCCAAAAATTTCCTCCTCGAGAAGGTCCTGCGCGCTTCTCTTCTGGCCGGCCGCCTCAGCTTGCTGCGGAACTGCTTCTGGTGGTGGTCGCGGAGGTTCGAGTGGTTGCACGGTAGACGCTGGCTTTGGCTTTGGCGGGCGGCCCCGCTTTCGTTCCTCCTTTATGATTTTGCGCGGCGGCTGGAACGTCGGTTCTGCCGCTGCTGCGACTGGTAGCTTGCTGTTGTTCCCGGAAGTTGTGGTCTTCTTTTCTTCGCCTGTCCCGACCGCCCCCGGTGCGGAAACTTGTTGCTTGCGGTCTTCAGGCGATGAAATTCCTGGAAGCGGGTGGAACTCAATGGGGGCGGTCATGTAGTCGGCCAAAGGTCTCCCGGGCTGAATCTCTTCTGCGCTCATCACGAATTTCTTCACCTGGGCGGCCCGGTAGGGAAGAATTTTGTTGCTGCCTGAAGGCCTCACCAAAGCCTCGCCCTTGAGGGGATCCACCCCAACGCACGTTCCGGTCTGTCTCCAGTGCGCCTTCCCCCCGTGCCAGTTCTCCGACTGTTTGCCGTGGGCCCGCAAAATGCGAACCGTGTCGCCCGGCCTTAGTTCGGAAATGTTCGTGATGGAGCGGCTCAGTTTGTATCCGCGGTTGAAACGGCGAACCCGACTCAACATCTCCTTCCACTGCACCTCGATCATCGCCTTTTTCTGCTCCTGCAAAGCCGACCCGAACTGTTGCAGGATGTAGCGCGACCCCCGGTCGTCGTTGCCCTCGCAGTGGCCGTGGGCGAGGTTGTTGGGGCTGTAGCATGTACCATGCGCCCCCGGGCAGGAATTCAACAACTCCTCGCAGTAGTCCAAAAGCTTTTCCTTCAGCTCGAACTGGTCCGCGTCGACCTTCTTCGAGTTGTACACCGTGTCCGCGAAATCCGCAATAGCCTTGGAAACACCCCGCAGGCCGACAATCTGTTCCAAAAGCGCGATCTTGGTCCCCCCGGTCAGCAACAAAATTTTGTTCAGACTTTTATTGAACTTCGCGTGCGCCCGTTCCTCCTTCCCGATCATGTGCGGCGACTTGAACGGGATGGGCAGGCCAATTATGTCACTCTCCAACAAGAACTCCTCCACTTCTGCATTGATCTGGTCCGTTTTCTCGTCGTAAATGAAGCAAGTGGGGAACCCCCCGGCGCGGCTCTTGAAGCGGTGCAGAGCGGCCGGAACCTGCGGCGGTGGCTTTGCGGAATTCGCGCCCGTCTTCTCCGGCAAGTGGTGGTCGATCAGGTGCAAGACCCGCTTCTGTGCACCGAAATCGAACATGTGATAGACCACCCCAAGGGCGGTGCTAACGGCGTCGCCCCCGACTAGAAGGCGGGGCCGTGCTGCGAACTGGCTAAACCCCACCGGGTGGAGGATGTCGCGCGTTTTGTCGAAGGTGGCGCACTCCTCGCACAGGTCGTATTTTCGGATTCCTTCGAAAAATTCCCGCTCTGCAGCGTCCTTGATCTTCTCCCCAAGGGTCGCAAAGTGGCCGCCGTTGTAGTGCAACCGCACTAGCCACTCTTTGCGCTCCCTCGTGATTCGCGGAAAACGTTCAAAAAGCTCGGCGATCGACTTCGGCTGGGGGCCGGTCAGGAACCCGCTAAGGAAGATCGAGAAAACCTGTTCCCGCGGGCTTGCGGGCCGGAACTCTGTCTCCACCAGAAGAATGTCCTCCGCACTGTTCACCCGGAGGTGATCGCCCGCCAATACTAGCATCTCCCCGCTGTTGCTAGTTTCGTTGCGGAACCCTAGCTGCCGCTGAAAGCTTCGACCCACCAAAGGGTGGAACCGCCCCGGGAGCACTCGCCAGCACCCGGGTCGCCACGCGGTCCACCGTCCGTCCGTTTTCCTGTGCCGCATCGCAATGTTGGAAAACCCCAAATCCGCTATTGCTCCCTTGGCCGTCTCCCACGTCTTTTTCGGTCCGGTTTGAACGACCTGTGCTCCGAGTTCATTCGCCCCGTCCTCCGGAAACACCAGTGAGCTTGCCCCAGTGTCGAAACAGGCGAAAAGTGTTGCGGTAACCAGGTCGGCGCCCCGGCTAAGGTATACCAGTTTTAGTCGTTCCACGGCTGCGCTGCTGCCCGTGGTAGTGCTGGTCTGTACGTTTTGGATTTTTGCACGAGATTCACACTCATTTTTGCATGCGTTCTTCATCATCAAAGTCGACCCGAAATCGGTTGGCGTCTGCTTGTCTTGCTCGCTACCCGCTGCGGTAGCTGCCTCCGATTCCCGGTCTTCATGGTTGCGCTCCGGCTGCAAAAGGCTGCCGGACCGCTTGGTCGAAATCTTCTTCCCGTCCGTCTGCAAAAGGCTTTCGGAGGAGGAAGACGTAGTGGTAGTGCTGGTAGTGCTTGTTTTTGCTTGCGGCAAAGTGCCGCGCGCTGTAGGTCTGGAAGGTGGAACGAAAACTGTACATGGGGAAGGAACAGGTCGTGCAGAATTCACATCAAAATCTTTTGCAGCACAGGCCGGAGCCACGTCGCGGCGCGTGGCTGTGCTGTTTTCTTTCCGGCTGCTGCGTTTCGTGTTTCCACTAGATAGTCACGGGGGATTCTTGTTCTCGCCAAATTTGGCGACGTACTCGGCCCGCTTCTTGCGCAAAGTCTCCTTCTCGGCCGCTGTGTGGATCTTCTTGCAGTTTCCGTACTTGATGAAGAAGTAGCACCGGTCGCCCAAGCCGCAGTGCGTTCCCCCGCCGGGTCCGCGGTTCCCGTTCCCCGTGCCGGTGTACAAAAGCTGATAACCGTTGTTGAGGTGGCCGCGAAACCAGTCCGACCAC
>CAJINV010000018.1:1076608-1242500 GCA_905178155.1 Amoebophrya sp. A120 | reverse complement strand
GCCACGTCGCGGCGCGTGGCTGTGCTGTTTTCTTTCCGGCTGCTGCGTTTCGTGTTTCCACTAGATAGTCACGGGGGATTCTTGTTCTCGCCAAATTTGGCGACGTACTCGGCCCGCTTCTTGCGCAAAGTCTCCTTCTCGGCCGCTGTGTGGATCTTCTTGCAGTTTCCGTACTTGATGAAGAAGTAGCACCGGTCGCCCAAGCCGCAGTGCGTTCCCCCGCCGGGTCCGCGGTTCCCGTTCCCCGTGCCGGTGTACAAAAGCTGATAACCGTTGTTGAGGTGGCCGCGAAACCAGTCCGACCACTCTTCCCCCGTGTAGCTCGGCTCGGTATCCACCGGCGGGCAGGTCATCAGATTGGCTTGGTTCACCGGCTGGCTGTCCCGCGGGTAAATCTCCGTGTCATTTGCCGCCCCGCTGTGTTTCAAGGTGTAGCACACCTTGGAAACTGTCGTCTGCTCCCCGAACACCAGCCGCGCCATGCGCTGGGTGGCGCGATCCAGCAGTGCCGTGCGGAGAATCGCATCACCCGCCACCAGGCTGCTGACCCCAGCGGACATCTTCGCCAAGGCGGTGTACTCCCGCTCCTTGGCCCGGACGAAGTCCCCGACCTTGGTGCCCCGCGGTCTCAGCGACTGGAGCAGGGCGGTGGTGCGATCGTTCAGCGCCGTGGACGGCGTCCCGGTGTTGTCCAGCAAAAGCTGTTTCGCCAAGGCGAAAAGCGATTTCCCCGCGATGTTTTCCACCGTCTCCTGCGATTCCGCGTGCACCTTGAAGGCCCCGACCGCGATAAGGTCGAAGACGCTTTCCTCGTCGAATTCCAGCTTCATCATCATCCGCGCCCACTTCGCAAGCCGCGGCAGGTACTTCGCCATTGACTCCTTGTCCGGCTGGAAGTGTGGCATCTGGTCCGAAATCTTGTCCGCCTTGATCGTCTCTTGCGGCGTCAGCGTGCGTCCCGACGGCTGCGGGAAGTCGAGCCAGTCCGATAACATCGCTGCAATGGCGGTTCCGGGCTCCGCCTGCTCGGCTGGGGAAGAGGAAGCGAGGTCGGAGAACATCTTGTGCTGAAACGCCAAGCTCGTGCGGGTTTCCGAAGCTCCTGTAGCGCTGCTCGCGCTGCTCACCGCCGGCTCGGTCGCCTTCTCTGCTGCCAGACCTGAGCTCGGCTTTTCCGGCGCCGCTAACTTGCCAAGCACCATGGTCAGCATGTCCGTCTGCCTCGCCATAGCCTCGCCCTGCTTGGCCATGGCGTCCGCGATCGTGCTCATGGAGGTGCTGATCGCGTTCATAGCACCGCTTGAGACCGAGGAACCGCTGTCGAACTCGTCATCTGCGCCCGCCCCGCGGGTTTTACTTCCCTTCCGCTGCTTCTTCGCCATTTCCGGTCGGAATTAGGTGCGGGGAAAACCTGCCGCCCGGTCGGTATCCGGACAATGCTACCCTACGGCCGCAAAAGACGCCTCACCGGTTTTCAAGCGTGTTTAGCGATCCTCCGGGGGTAGCGAAGGCGGTGAAGCTCGTCGTCGTGACGCCGCGAAGACGAACACCTAGAAACGTGCAGAAACAGGTCGCGAACGGGTCCCACCTCGTCGCGCCGTGAGGAAATAGAAGAAGTCACCCCGGCAGCCTCTGCGGAGTTACGGCACCATGTTAAATAGCATCGAACTATCTTAGCAACGCACTAGGAACACGCTTCCCAGATGCGGCAGAACCACCAGACGACCTTCGTCCGGAACTCGAGATAGTAGAACCAACCTAAAGAGCACCCCAGTGCAGTCACATTGTGCATGAAGTTCTTCCTTGTGTGCCAGCATGCGGACATCCACGAGCTACGACCTGAGTACGATCTTACCACACGGAGTTCTCTCTTGTGCCTTCCGATTCTCTCCCCCCACTCCTGGCATACGACTACGACCCTAGAAGGCTAAGTACGACGCGACTGGCTTAACGCTGTAAAATCTACGATCTACTTACAGGCGCAGGCATCACAGTTTGCGGCGCTGGTGGTGTGCACCCCACCAACACCACAATTGTTTCTACTTACAGGCGCAGGCATCACAGTTTGTGGCGCTGGTGGTGTGCACCCCACCAACACCACAATTGTTAACGGCCTCATCTGCATTGGTTGTCTTTCAACTTCCCCTCACCACGTGGACTCTCATTATTTTTATTTTTCTAATTTTTCAAAAATTTTCACTTCTTGAGAATATGAAAAAAATGCACAAAGGTAAGCATATAATAAGTCAACAAATAAATAAATGACAGGCATCATCTTTAATGCCTTTCATTTCATGGTTTTGGATTGTGCAGTCGGCACTTTTTTCCACCGTGGAAATTTTGAATTTTTTTTCATATTTTGAAAAATCTTAAAAAAATACAAATCTGCCTTCATTTTAATATTGTACATAATGGACAATCGACAACAAATGGACTCTCGGGAGATGTCCAGCAATTCTGGTCGGATTTTAACGCTCTGTGTCCATGCGCACACCTCTTCAAAAAAATGCCCGCCGATGAGCAGTGCTACAAACTGACTTAGGTAAAGCAATATGATGAGTAGAAGTGTCCCTTGTGTCGTAGTTTATTCCCTTTATTCTATCTGCGGAAGTCGATGGACGTGCCTGGGATGATGTATTCCATTTCTTGCAGAAAATACAAAAAAAATCACCTCCCTTGCCGGCACCTGCACCTCTGGCCCAGTACTGGGCTCCTCGCATGGAAGGGCGCCCCTGGTGGGTCGTCGGGCGCTCCTCGCGCCGGCGGGGCGCGGTGCATTACCTGGGGAGTTACCATGCTAAAACCCCGGAAATGCGGCGCGGTCGCGGGCCGCGTGGACCCCGGTCGGAGCCTGCGGCGCCCGGGCCGCCGCCCCGCCGATCATGCCGGGGGCGGGGCCGCGGCGTTGCCCGTGCGCTACGCGGCGCGCTCTAGCGTCCCAGTCCGGCGCCCGGCTTGCCTCCACCCCCAGCCCCCGCACCGGGAAGGGAAAGCCTCCGGGCGGCGCGCGCGCGCGCCGGGGGAGGGCGCCGCGCGAAATGCTGTCACGCGCATGATGAAGCGGCGACGCGCCTCTCCCGCGTGAGATAAAGCGCCGCCGGGCCACCCTGCCGCGAGATGAATCAACCCCGGCCCGCGCCGTCGCAAAATTGACCTTCCCGAGGTGGCCTCCGTGCCCACTCCTCGGTCGGCTGGTCCTTTTTGTCATTGAGCTTCTACGGTGCCGCGGAGGTACCAAAAGGGGGGGCAAAGGCCTACGCTTGCGTCTCACCTCGCACGGGAAGACGCGGCCCCCAGGTACCTCGTCAGCATGCAAAATAAACTTTGGTGCGTGTTACCGCGCGGCCCACTTGCGCAATCGATCTCATACCTTGGTCTATTCGCATAGATGGTTGCCGTCGTCGTGCGCTTCAAAATACAGTACACCGATCATCGGAGAACTCAAAATTAGCACTTGTCGCCATACGACTGCTCCTGGAAGACAAAATTCTTGCTCGGAAAGGATCCGGAGATCAAAGCTGCGAATCGACGTCTCAAGTTCAACATCTGCTAGACTTGTAAAAAAAACTGCGACCCTATCGCTTCTTTTTGTGCCATATGACAGTGAAAAATTCCCCACAACCTATTCACTTCGTGGCAAAGTACAAAGTAGAAAGCGCCTATTCCTCGATTACACCATTTGGACCCAGCACGCATGAAGATGATGCTGAGGCTCCTCACCTCGACGGAGCCTCTAGAGCACCCTCGCAGAAGGTTGATGTCGCGTCCCTTTTCTGGAGTGCGAAGATTTTTATACGAGCGTCGTACTATAAGCTAGACACAGCATCAATTCAAAAATTGTTTTTCTCGAATCGCAAAATGAACCCAGGCAGCGGCGGAGGTGCACCGTCGAACCCCAACAATAATTCGTACGCGAACTTGTACCAAAACACCCCCGCGGGTACCGCTGCAGGAGGGCCGCTGCCCCGCATGCAGATTCCGCCGGCGGGTATGATGAATACTATGGGGATGATGGGCGTAGGCATGGCACCCGGAGCAGCAGGTGCGCCAATGGCTATGCCGCATATGCAGATTGGACAACAACACCAGCAGCAGCAACACTTTCTAGCGCAGCAGCAACAGCTCTTACTCGCGCAGCAGCGGCAGGCAGCGGCCGTCGCAGGGCATCAATTGCAGCCGCCGTTGGGTTCTTTGCAGCAGCAACCCGCGGGGGGATCAGGAACCGCAGCAGCAGCGACTCCGGCGATCGGCCCGCCGATGGCACCGGGAACTACAAGCGCAGCGGGAATTGCTGCAACTGGTGTGAACCACAATAATCCGATGATGGCACCACAACTACCGCAACCAGCCGCCGCGGGGTTGCAGCTACCCGGCATGATGATGGGAGCACCTCCAGCAGCTGGTGGACCGCCCCAACAAGCGCCGCAGCTGATGCAAGCGCAACTTGCAGCCGCGCAGATGAATAGCAATCCGCAGCTGGCCGCGGCACAGATGATGCAGATGCAGCAGATGGCAATGATGCAACAGATGATGCAAAATCCGCAACTCAGCATGCAGCTGATGCAACAACGGCAGCTCTTGGCCCAGCAACTCGGCGCGGTGCTTCCCACTGCAGCTGCAGGAGCCCAGGTTACTAGTGTGAACACTTCAGCTAGTGCAACAGCCAACGCGCAGCTGTACTACTATATAGTCGATGAGACTTTTTGCGGTAGGGAAACAAGTAGAGAAGTTGTGCACTACTACTCCTAGCAGTGTGTTGTACTAGGAGGTTCTAGCATCATCACAGTCATCATCATCAAAATGGATGCACTAGCCTTTGAGGAAAAACAGATACGGAAAAAGTGGCGAGACTTCATTTGTACTGAAAAGAGAAAGAGTTATGTCTATAGTATCTACTCATCTTCACACAAACCGACCTTCACAGGCTCGCCGGCGCCGCGAACCCGCTCGGCGGGGCTGTACGCGCGGGCCAAAACCTCCCCTCGGCCGCGAAACCCGCGGACCTCCTCGACCCGGCAAAAGAGTATACCAACGACACGACCTTCAACGTGTCCGACCTCACCAGAGGCCACGTGAGCAAGGCGAAGTATTTTCAAGATTTGAAGCAGAACTGCGGTTCCGTGGCCGAGTTGGTCCAGCAAGTCGACCAATTCGTCGACGACTATATCAACTGCAAAAATGTCTGGCGTCGGGAAGATTGCCAGGTTTGTCATGCATATTCTCCATGACTCATGACGTCTGTGATGCATGCCTTAGCATCACAGATTCGGCGCTAGCTTTCTGATGCTCATACCGCATGAGAAATTATGCCCTCTCCGCGTAGCGAAAACTGCATCTATTTTGCTCTTCACGCAATACAGATTTTATCTAGTGTCCAGACGTAGCATCACAAGTTGTATCCTTCCAGGACCCAGACATATTTGCAATGCATACACTACGAGCCCTACCAAAGATTTTCCTCGAACCAAGACTGCAGCTCCTACCTGTGTTGCGTATATACGCATTGCAAAAGTATCGTACTAGTGAAAATTGCAATACAAGTTTTTCCAAGAAAAAGAGTGCAATTTGTAATGGTGCTTTCCCTTAAATCATAGACCTGTCATGCATGACTGCGATTAGTACGACTGCGATAGTACTTTTGCAATGCATAGGCTACCGGCTGTTGCAACTGCGGCCGAGCACGGAGGAGCTGACCAATTTGCTGGAGCACAGTAACCCGTTTGTCCGGTGCGTTGCTCTGCTGATGATCCGGTTCGTTTTCGACGGGAAAAAGTTCTTCGAGTGGATCAAACCATACCTATTGGACGTGCAAAAGATATGACAGTGCACAACTCCCCCTCTCCCTCATTTGTCATGCAAAATACCCAATCCACCCTTTGCCTCTTGGCACCACTGGTTGCGTGACAAGTTCTGGTAGCCCAAATAGCACTACACTCCAGCGCAAATTTGTCATGCAAAACCGGCATCCTTGCTGATGCTTGTATTGCCGTTGATGCTATACAAATGAGGGGGAGGGGGAGTTGTGCACTGTCATAAAAGATCGTCCCGGTGCGGAGAAATAATTCGGGGAATAATAGCGGCGGCACCGTAGCAGGCACAACGGCGGGAGAAGCAGTAGGGACAACATCTACTTCCGGAGCTGCCGTTCCCGGTGCTGGCGGGGTTGGAACAACAAACACGAGCGGGATTCTGGCAGGAGGCGGACCGGGTGGAGCAGCGGGAATATTAAACGCTGGCGTCTTGGACCACGTGCCCGCGGTGCACCATTCTTCCGCACAGCAGGTCTCTTCCTCCGAGAACGAGGACCACAATTTCCAGCAGCAGAACAGCCGGTCGCACTACCGGCGGGGGCGGACCTTGACGATCGGGGAGTTCGCGGAAAAGTTGGTCAATACGGACAAGTACCAAGATGTGGTACTGCTACCCCGGCTCGCCGCCGCCGCGTTTCGCTTGAAGAAAGCCCCGTTGATGGCGATGCTGGACGTGTGTCGGGAACGCTACGTGCAGAATGAGAATTTGCTGGAGAAGGAAGACGGCGTGTACCAGTACGGCAACCAAATCGAAGCGTTTGTCGAGTGCGTTTTTGGCACCCCCGGCAACCCGTATGGATTGTAAAAATGTCTGGGTCTGGAAGGTTGAAACTTGTAATGCTAGCTTTCCATACCTAGAAAATCCGTATTGCATAACCAACAAAAGTCGCAGCCTCTTTTGTCATGCAAAAACGCAGTTTCTCATGCGGATTGCCTATGAGAAAGCGTTTTGGGAAGTTGTCATGCTGGACTGCGTTCGGAAGTGTTCTCATCATGCACATTTTAGCATCACAAGTTTCCAGACCCAGACATTTTTGCATTTCATAACCCGTACGTGAACACGACGTTTGAGTGGAGACGGGGGGAAGTGATTGGCATCAGCTACGGCTCGACGCTATGCATTGCAAAAGTATCGTGCTAAGTATGAACAGCATTACAAATTTGCTCAAGATCAGAAATGGAATTTGTCATGCTGAATTACCTAAGAAATCCAGATTTGTCATGCAAGTCTGGCACTTATGTGAGTGCGATACTTTTGCAATGCATAAACCCTCTCGAATATCCGGCTGAAAATCCGCCTGTGGGACGAGAAAGAGATTATCAACTGCAAAAATGTCTGGGTCTTGAAGATTGCAACTTGTCATGCTAAATCTGAATCAGGCAAAAAGCTGTGTTGCATGATTGCCAAAAGTTGTGCACCTTTGACCTAATTGAGAGGCAGTTTCTCATGCAGGATAGGCATTAGAAAGGTCTCGCAGAATCTGTCATGCTGTGTCCTACATACCAGACCTCATGGGTCACGGAAAACCTACATGACAAATCTGGCAATCTTCCAGACCCAGACACTTTTGCAATCCATAGAGATTCTCGCGGCGCAACTGGAGAGAAAGAAAAGGAAAAAGAAGAAGGACCACGACAAAGTTGTACTAGATAATATGGACAAAAATGCAGGTGAAGATGCGAAAACGAAAGAGAACGACGGCAATATTATCGAGGGCCGCGAGCAGGAAAATAACCCGCAGGACGGCGCGGATGTGAAGGAAAGCGAGGAAAAAAACAAAGCGGGTCAGTCGGAGGAAGGCGCTGCAATGGAGGTAGACGATGGTGGTGTCAACACGACAACGAAAGAGGACAAAAATGCGGAAATTGCAATCAAGGTCACCGAAGTCGCGCCGCTTAATGGAGCTGCTTCTAAGCCTGTTTTCATCCCCAGCGGCAGCGGCGGCCATTTAGATGGGTCCAACTCTCTGCCACCCCATGCGGCCGCGGCCGTCGCGCACCAGCAGTTGCAAAAAGCGACGCGGAAACCACTCGCCGGGAAATTCATGGCTGGCGCGGCATCGCGAAAGAAAAAGCAGATGGCTGCGATGATGTTGAATGCGGGTACTACCGAGAAGAACCTCGTCGGAACGGGGAACAATGTGCGTGGAGGTACAACTATTTCGGCTGTTGGAATATCACCCGCGACTGGAGGTTTTGCGACGAATAATGCAACGGCCATGTTGACATCAGCCTCAGCTGTACCGGAGCAGCTGCAGAATACAAGTACCACGGCGCACCAGCAAACCAGGGCAGGCGCAGGAGGAGCTCTCGATCAACAACAAGAGATCGATTTGACCGAGCCTATTCAGCTGGTCAGCCTTGGGTTGGTGATTCAATACAGAGAGTATCCACAGTAAATTTCCCATACACGTACAGATGCGGTCTCTGCATGACGAAACTTGGCTTCGATCCTAGTTTAGCACGACAAGTTTCACGCTCCAAATTGGTAAAATTTGTGATGCGTGTTGTATGTAGTGAGGTCACCGAACGGTTCTAACCAGGGAGTTTTTTTGACAGCTACCCTGAAAAACGGCCGGCAGTTTTGAAGCGGCCGGAAGTGTTTTTGAGCATAAAAAGTTTTCACTTATCAAGCGGCCGGGGCGTTTGCGGCAAACAAGCCCGGTCGAAAACTATCGATTCGCACTTGATAAAACGACGCAGGGGAGCCGGCAAAAGGGGCGCCCTTCTGAGGCGCCCGCTGCCTTGGTTTCTGGCGATTTGGGGCGCCCAAAAAGGGGCGCGCGAAAAACGCGCCCAAAATCAGAACAGCGAAACAGCATGGCGCGGCCGCGATTTCGGAGCATTTTGGGCGGCCGCGAAAGCGGCCGCCTTTTCGCCGGTTTTAGAGCCTGGGAAGCTTTGCAAAAAGCGCCGGCGTGAAAAATAAAAACGCGAAAAATAAAAAGCGCACCAGACGCGCAAAGCCAATCCGCATGCTATGGGCCCGGTTTTTCTTCGCTTTTTGGGCGCCCCCCGTGGCACCCGGATCGGCCCCATCGCGCCGGGGCTGGCTTTCGGAAAGGAATTTTGGAAATGTGCCAAAATTTGCGACGTTTCCCAAGTGGCCGCCATACCGTGCGGCATAGCGTTACTCACGGTGGTATGGCGAGCCCATAAAAAGCAAAGCCGCGGCCAAGGCTGCGGCCGGCAAAAAAACGCCCACGACCTCACTACCCCCGCCCCGGCGGCTATAGTTGGTACATGCACGGGAATAAATTTGTATTGCATAGAGAGGAGGACAGAGATTCGGACTCCGACTCGGGCTCAGAACACGCCGGTCCGGGAGAGAGCGGCCACGATGCGCGAGACCGCCGTTCGCGGCGCGGGGACGGCAGGAGTCGCAGATCCCGATCGCGCGGCCTATCAAATGCAAAAGTGTCTGGGTCTGGGAGCTCCCGAGATTTGTGATGCAGTTTTTCCAAGCTCCCCCACGTCTGCAATGCAGGGCCTAGCATCACAGGTTCTGCAGCTCCTTGGTGATGCGTGTTCTGCATGAGAAATGGCCTCTCAGCATGGTCAGAAGTGGGCACCTTTTGCACGTTATGCATCACAGATTTTTGTAGGATCCGAAACACGCATCACAAGTTCGGATCCCTCCAGACCCAGACATTTTTGCATTTGATACGGGCGGCGGAGAAACAATTACCGCTATTACGATGAGGATCTGACGAAATCCAAGGGCGACGAAAAAGAGATCAAGAGATACGTGGAGGAATACATTGAACACTGTACTACTTCTATTTGATGATATGATTTTTGCGTTGTTTGTCATGCAGAAAATACAACATGTATGGATTTTGTCATGCGGTTTACCTACACAACAATCCGCAAAACGACTCACCAGATCGCACTGGCGCTGTTGCGGTGGGCCGGGACTACGCCACGAAGCCGCAGGGCTACAAAGCCATGCTAGCGTGCCAGCGGTCCAACCTTGGAAACGAGAGCAAGCGCATGTACGAGGACGAGGCCATTCTCTCGACGCTGCCGGAAGCCGGCGGTGGCAGCACGCGGGGAAGCGAGCGCGACCGAGACACCGCCCGAGACCGAGAGCGGACCGGCCGCCGGGAAGGCAAGGGCGGGAAGTGGAGCTCGGCTGCCGAAGGAACAAGCAGCGGCCATACCATTCCGGCGGCGCATCAACCTGCCTCTGCGGAACGGGAAGAGATGGATCGACGGGCGCGGATGGCCCAGATTATGGAGCGTTACACCAACGCGAATAGCAGTGCCGGGAAGGGCGGGAGCAGCGGCGCGGGGGCGGCCGGGCCGGAAGTGATCAAGTTGAAGGGCATGCGGTAGTTGTATATGAGGGTTTGTTGTAATTCGGTGGCGACAACAAGAACTCTCGTGGTCCACATGAAGTTACATTACTACTACACCAGGAAAAGAGCAATTATGCTATGTTGGGTGAAAAAGTCCACCTACTCAACATCAAGAGCATCATCGCGCGAGATCTTGAACCTCCCGCGACGCAGTTTCAAGAAACGACTTACAATGGTTTGATTGAATGAACGAAACCAGCGACAGATTTGGATATTTGAATGTACTGCGTATCAGAGTATCAAGTATGAACAAGTTAAAGATTTTAGGCGCGACAAAAATAATGAAAGGAAGAGCAGTGATTCACTCAGTCAGCGGCTCAGATCGCGCACCTGCTCTGCGGCACAACGTTTGTCGGTTGTTTCCGCGAGTATAAAAGGTCTAATGCTCCTGGAAGAGCGCAGGGTTTTGTGAAGAATCGTATGTTGAGCAGCAGTTTTTTTTTTCGTTGGTTCCGGAGCGAAGTAGCTAGTGGTAGAAGTTGTACTTGGACTCTTCACGATGCAGAAAGAAGTGGCTGTTTCTTCTCATTATTTTCGTTTTTACGTGGAGGAACAACAGAGAGGCACGGCTGTCGTTCTTAGTGCTTTACGCTTTCACATTTAGCCATAGACAAATCTTTCTGTGTGACAACACAACCTGTCGCTTTCGCAACACAAATCTTTTTCAAACGTGAACACACTAACCCATGTCGCGCCCGGCAGGCACGTTTTACCCCGACGATGCGGTCTTTCTGTCCCGAGCGGTATCAAAGTGAGCTTTTGTGGCTGGAGAACGAAATTTCTATTGCTGCTTGTTCTACAGCATGACACCAGCATCTTGGCTTCGTGGTTCTAATGCACAGCTAGACAACTTTTGTTTCCACGCCCAAAGCATGCCTCTGCATAAGCCACGTCAAAAAATGTCACGCAAACTTTTGCGTGCACGGGCGACAACAAACTGGCGCTACTGATGAACGCGATCCAGAATTTATGAATCAGGAAATAAAAATAATGACAATGACTTCAGCTACCGTGCCTCGGCGAAAAATGGCGGTTCGTATTGCTTTGTCTGGCAGCTATTGCACCAAATGAAGGAAATAAGTGCCATATTGTGATGCAGTCTGCTTTTGAAAAGCCACAGCATGGGGATGACTCGCGCGAATTACTTTAGATGGGCTCGCGCGAAGCATCACCGCCTAAGTCGTGCGAACGACTTAAGGCTCACGAAGCACCTTGGCTTAAGTCGTGCGACCGACTTAAGAGGCTCGCGAAGCACCTTGGCTTAAGTCGTGCGCACGACTTAAGAGGTTCGCGAAGCACTTTGGCTTAAGTAGTGCGAACGACTTAAGACGACCGACGAAGTGCACTACTTAGTCTAAGTCGTGCGAAACACTTAAGCTTGCTCTGAGTCTTGCAAAGCACCGGAGCTGCAGGAAGCAGCACTTCGGCTTAAGTAGTGCAACGCTCGCACTGCAGCTTAACTGGCGCGAATGACTTTAGCCGAAGTCGCGCGAAAAATCACTCAGGCGTGCGCCGACGCTTAGGAGCGGCTTGCGAGTGCGCTTACCGCAGGCGCTGTGGAACAACGTTCGCGGTAAAGTACATAATTGTCGCGAGAGCAGCCCTGCTGGTGCTGTGAAGGGCAAGGATAACTTTTTTTGATGACAGAGGTGTTTTTTGCATGATCGAAGGAAGACATTATTTCCTGTCCCCTCCATACGCCGCCTGTAAAGTGGTCGCCCACGCCATCCGCCGCGCCGGAATTTCCAACCTGTACGGCCAGGCCGGGGACTCGAACGCCAGTGGCGACGACGTGAAGAAGCTGGATGTGCTGGCCAACGAGATCTGGGTCCACTCTCTGAAGCAGTCGGGCGTGTGCTGCTTACTCGTCTCGGAAGAGGTACGGAAGCGTCAGGACTGAAATCGTCAACGTTGAAATAATTTCTCATGCATAAGTGGCAAGGCATGAAGGGTGTCTCTTGCAGGGATGGCAAGTGAGGCCGGCTGTAAGCCTGTTTTGGGTCTGCGATAGAGCTACTAATGTAGCATGACAAAAGACACTTTCTGTCCCTAAACAGCATGACAGACTGGATTTAGACGGTGCCGAAATTTGTCATGCACCGCTTGGAAATATGGCTTCCAACTGGTATCGATTTTATGCATTACAACTCTGTCGACTTCAATCCTGACACTCTCATAAGAGGAAAAAGACGCCATCGTCGTTCATGGGGAGAACAACAATAGCAGTACTACCGCATCTTCTGGAGAAGACGGAAATAGCGGGGCCTGTTTCTGTATGCATTGCAAAAATGTCTGGGTCTGGAAGAGTGCAAACTTCTCATGCATATTTTCCATGCCCCATGAGGTTTGGAATGTAGGACCTAGCATGACAGGTTCTGCGACGTCCCTATCATGCCTATCCTGCGTGACAAACTGCCTCTAAACTTGTTCAAAACTGGACAGCTTTTGGTAGTCATGCAACACAAATTTTTGTAAGTACCATCCAGACTTAGCATGACAAGTTCGCATCCTTTCAGACCCAGACATGTTTGCAATGCATATTCTGCGTCGCCTTCGATCCCCTGGACGGAAGTTCAAACATCGACTGTAACGTTTATCAACTGCAAATATGTCTGGGCCTGGAACAGCACTCCTGCGAGGGTTCTTTGTCATGCAGTTTTTGAATGGCTGGCTCTGGCAAGGTCCGCTCCGAGGGTTCTAGTCGGCGATAGCTACTGTTTCTAAAAAGGTGAGGACTTCTCTCATATGATGCTTGGTTGCAGCCCTGGTTACGCCGCATGAGAAATACAAATGCATTCCTTCCGGGACAAGAAAAGGACCCTTGTTGCCGCTGATACATGATGCTTTTTGTGCGATGTGAAATGCGCATGTGTACTCCTTGGAGATGCAGACGTAAATTTGCATTGCATACCGGTTCTGTCGGTTCGATTTTCAGCATCTACAAGAGGCTGTCACTATCACACAGAAAATTAGTACCAACATCGTGGCAAACTTGTCATGCGGAAAGAAGAGGAGCGTAGAAATAAACGAAGGCTTCGTGCAAAACTTTCTAGCATTCTAATACACGCTACAACATGCAAGAAACACAACCTTTGGCCCTTCGCCTAGCCATCAAGATATACGCATCACAAACTGCGCGATCGCAAACTCTTTTCTGGCGGATAGATACCCATGAGCGGAAAAGCGACGGTGGACGACATTTTGCGACCCGGAACGGAAATCGTGGCTGCGGGATATTCAATGTACCTACTTCTGCTTTCGCCATGCACGACATCGCTTTGTGAACAGACACAGAATGATGAAAACATCAGAATTTTGTATGCAAATCAAAACCGCATGATCAGAATCAGATAAAATCACGACCGCAAAAATAATGCACAACTTTCATCAGGTACGGTGCCGGTTGCGAGTTGGTAATATCCGCGCCGGAAACTATTACCGGCGTGCAGCGGTACCAATTGGACCCCTCCATCGGAGAGTTCATGTTTATCGAAAACATCAAAATACCTTCGAACGGCGGGAAGAAGATCTACTCGTGCAACGAAGGCAACTCCAAGCACTGGGATGTATGGATTGCAAAAGTAAAGTGCTAGCATGAGTTTTTATCGGAGTACAGGAAAATTAAAAACAGTGCAATTTGTAATGGTAGGACCATATCTACTATCAGAGTCGTCTTGCTTATGTCGTGCAGCAACATTGCGCCTGTACTCCAGTACGAGCCCGATACTTTTGCACAGGACAGGAGAAAGGGATCCATGATTTTGTGAACTACTGCAAGGAAAACGATTACACCGCGCGGTACGTGGGGTCCATGGTATCCGACGTCCACCGAAGTCTCCTCTACGGCTATTACAATGAAAAATGTCCCCACCTCCAAAGTTGCAACAGTTTGTGATGCGAAGCGTCCAAATGAAAACTTTGTGTCATGCATGAAAGGAGTATGAATCTTTCTGATGCAGAGTCTAGGCGTGTATCGCAGCGCCTGCATGACAAGCGCCGCTCTTGCTGGGATCTTTCGCAATGCAAATTCTTGCTATAATTCACGACCGGAAATCTGTGATGCTGATAGATGCAAGATGGCGCATGTTTCATATGGAAAGATTTGCAAGACAAATGCGCCCAAGATCGGGGGTCGTGGGGGTATTTTTCATTGTAATAACGGCGGCGTTTTCCTGTACCCCGCGGACCAGAAATCGACCAAAGGGAAACTCCGGGTCTTGTACTGCAATGAAAAATGCTCCCACCCCGGAATTTGCAGAAGTTTGTCATGCAAAGTTTCCAAATGAAAGCTTTTTGTCTTGCATGAAAGGATTGCGAGCCTTCCTGATGCAGAATCTGGGTGCGCAACCGCAAGGTGCCTTCTGCATGACAGATCCGGCCACTGTTGGGGTCCTTCGCAAGACAAATTTGAGCTATTCAGCATGGAAAATTTGTGATGCTGAGATATGTAAGACGGGGAATGTTTCTATTGGAAAGGTTTGCAATGCAAATGCTGCCAAGTTTGGGATCATGGGGGCAGTTTTCATTGTGATATCTTGTACGAGGGCTTCCCGATGGCCTTGATCACGGAACAAGCCGGTGGGTTGGCCAATTATTGTCGGGAAAAATCACCCCTCCCCATATTGAAAAGGCACGCTTCCAAAAATTCGGGTTGCTGATTTGTGGTCACAGATCGCATCTGTCTTGCAAGAAGACAAGGGCAGAAGCTTCCGTCCCATTGTGGAAGCCATCTGTCATGCTTTTTGGCCTAAAGGGCAGCCGTTTGCAATGCTGAGCAACTAGACACAAACGCCCCTACCTAGGCTGGCGATCTGGCCGCGATGCGGCCTTCCTGCAATACGAAGCTGACCCTATGCCCCTCCAGCGCCTGCGGAGGCTTGCTTCCCCAGTGATAATGGACAATGGCAATGTCGGTGCGGTTGTTTTAGCATCACAAATTTCCTTTTCGACATGGGGAGTGAAGATTTTTCCTAACAATACCAATACCGGCATGTTTCGCGGGAAGTGCGGACGGATCTTGGAGGTGAATCCAGAGAAAATCCACGACCGATGCCCGATTATCATGGGCTGCGTTCGGGATGTGCAAATGATTTTGAAGATGATAGAAGATACAGCGTGAAGAAAAAAAGTACGGGAAGCTGCAGGTCTGTTGCTTGTACTGAAGGTGCTTTAAAGATGCGCAGATTCTGCAGACGCTCCATTTATTCGATGAGGCGCATGGTCTTCTCACCTATGAATATGAAGCCAGGCACGACATAATCATCCCGCAATAAACTTTTTCAAAGTTGTAAGATACGCTCATGACACCTTGTACGCCCGCAATTAGAAGAGTGTTTCGTTTGCGTTCGCGATTTTGTTCTATTCTTTGAAGCTACACAACTCATGGTCGCAAAAGTAAGTCCAGAGATCGGTTGGATATCTGTCACAAGATAATTTCGGTCAGCAGTCGGTCAGGCACGACACGTTTTTTTTTTTGACTGTCGGAGTTGGACACAGCGAGAAAGGTGGCCAAGAAGCCTGTCTACAGCGATCCAGACGCCCAAGTTGGTTCCTTGTTTTTTCTGTCCGGATTTTCGTCCGGGGGCGATCACAAGATCCACAATGATACACTGTGCAAAAGTATCGTACTCGTAGTAATTGCAATCATGCATGACAAATATCCCTTTTTAGCTGAATCAGCATTACAAATTTCATTTTCCCTTTCGAAAAAATTTGTGATGCAATTTATACTAGTACGATACTTTTGCAATGCATAAATGATATTTTGAGTTGATTTTCGTTTTTGAATTCCGGTATTTTTTTTGCCTCTTGGTTCGATCATCCGGTATGGTATCTTTTGTGTGTTTGCTCGATCTACTTTTCAAAAATGCCGTTTGATGACCAAGAAACATCAATTTACCACTGACAATTTGACTTTATCAATCCCAAATTCAAAAAAACCCACAGGTAGGTTTTTCGTGCCGCAAGGCTAGAAAATCGAATCAAAACTTCCTTCTAACTCGTATTGCTTGTACCACCGAGTGCTGGAATACTTGTTTTTACGTCTGACCGTTCGACTTTCTTCAAAAGGATCTTTCTTTGCTATAAACATCGGTTTCCAACCCAATTTGAAATACCTATCAAAAATCTGCTGCCAGCAAATTATACTGCAACGCTGCACGTATAATTTTTGAAAATGATGCGACATAACCACTACACACAGCGCGTGACTCACGCCACTGCCATGATCAATAACGATCACCGAACAGCTTTTGAGTTACAGATGACGCCCCGATACACGGTGCGCGATTTGAAGGACGATTTTGCGCGTGCCACCGCGGTCCCGAGTTCGCGCCAGAAGTCGTTCCTTATCCTGGATCAGGGAGTCGCGAAGGAGGAGTTCTTGCCCGCTTCCTGTGACAATCGAGCCTTCGCCGTGCCAAACGGGAGTTTCGTGAACTTGGTCTTCGGTGCCAACGAGGCCGACCGGCTGCAGAGCGATCCCTTGGCCGACCACATTGCGCGGGAGAATCTCGCGTACGACTTGAGGATGCAGCAGAATGCGGCCGCTTTACCGAACGGCATGGGCGGGGGTTCCATCAGGACCTTGTCGTCCACGGATGACACTGTGGTATAAAGAACGAAAGTCTCTTCTGATACTTACCAGTCGCCATATTATATGATTTATTAGTGCAGTAGATCAGAGCTGGTTCTTCATCTTGGACAATCAGCTATCCTTTTTCAACCTTGCAGCAAAACTGCCATGCTCCTGTGCTGGAAAGATATAATAGTACCCACATCAATCACGAATTCTTTAACTACACAACAGGTCCTCGGGAGGCAACTCCGATACGAAGTTTTCAATTTGGACAAGTATGAAGAGACAAAATGGACGCGGTTCGCGCCAAGAAATTGAGATTGGCCAATATTTTGAACAATCAACCCCAGCCGCTCTGACGTCTTGTTCTTCTTCCCGTAAAGAAGCATGTGAACAAGCTTGGTACTTCATCTGGAGCTGATGATCTTGCGGAAGTAGAAAACTTGTCTAGCATGTGCGCAGAAGAGTCCGTTGTATCTACTTGTCTCGCAAGTGGCCCGACGCCCAGGCTGGTGATCAAAAGTGCTTTTTCTTCCTTGTCACGAGCCCGTTTTTTTCCCTCGCATACGATTGTCACGGCGGACCCGGCCACCGGTGTCCGTGAGTTCCACCGGTACTGCGACATCATGTTCATATCGATTGCAAAAGTGCCTGGGTCTGGAAGAATCCGAAATTTGTTATGCTGTTTTTGCATGACACAGAATGTCTGTCATGGAAGCCCTAGCATCACAGATTTTCAGAGGCCTTCCTGATGCCTATTTCGCATGACAAATGCCCTCCACGCGTAGCACAAACCGGACTCCTCTTGCTGGTCATGGAAAACAGAAATTTTTAGAGTCCGAAGTTAGCATCACAAGTTCCAACCTTCCAGACCCAGACACTTTTACAGTTGATAGCTCCCCACGGTCGCGACTCTCAGCGACGAGAAGTGGCAGTACAGACTGTGGGCGGACCAGGGCGTGCTGACCTACATCCTTGGCATCGCGGAGGACAGCGACGATGGCCATCTGATGACCTGCTTTAACAAACTGGCTATGGGTTGCAAACGTGTCTGGGTGGGCCTGGGAGGTTGGAACTTGTAATGCTAGCTTTCCACTATACCTAGAAAATCTGCATTGCATAGCCGGCATGAGTCGCAGGCTCTTATGTGCATGCAAAAACGCAGTCCCTCATGCGGGTCGCCTATGAGAAAGCGTTCTGCAGAGTTGTCATGCTGGGTTGCGTTCGGAACTGTTTCCATCATCCACGTTTTACCATCACAGGTTTCCAGACCCAGACATATTTGCATTTCATACTGGTCCGTGCGGTGCAAAAGAAGTCCGCGCCGCCTATCATTTGTAAAAACGTCCCCACCCAAGAGTTGTAATGGAAATCTGCATGCATAAAATGTCTCTCGTGCGGAGCCCCATGAGAAGCAGTTTCTGGCGGTGTTTTGAGATTTGTCGCGCTCAAATCAGCATGGTAAGCTATATCTGTGATGTTGCTGCACTAGCTAAACTACGCGACTGGTACACTACGAGACCAAAAAATCTGTCATGCAAGACACGCAAAACTTGTGGATTTGTCTAGCCGATTCCCCGTCTTGACTATGGGGTGTGGGCCCCGTTTTTACGCAGGATACCGCCCAAAAAAGCCGTCCGGTACATCCTCGCCGCCGTGGAGGCCTCCGTGCATGTCCGGGGCGCCGCCCTTATCAAATGTAAATATGTCTGGGTCGGTCTGGAAGAATGCAAGACTTGTGATGCAGATTTTGAATGGCCCATGATGTCTGTGATGCATGCCCTAGCATGACCGATTTTTAGAGGACTTTGTGATGCCTGTGCCTCATAAGAAATGCCCACTCCGCGGAGCACCAAGTCTACTCCTCTTACTGGTCATGCAATACAATTTTTTTGTTGAATTCCCAGACAGCATTAAAAGTTTAGAATCTTCCAGACCCAGACATTTTTACATTTGATAGCCCTCGCCGTCCCCAACGCCACGACCGGTGACACCGACCGCGCCGCCGCTGTGGAGGACAGTGCGACGTCGACCCCCTCGATCACGTCCCTGTCGGGCACCCCACGCGCGACGGTACCGTTCTCGACAGTGTTGGCGATATGGTTCGGAGGTGCAGTATCGGGACGAAACATGGAACGGCGTGAGAAGGTGCTGTGGTCTGGAATCGTGTTATTGTGGTTTTTAAGCTTATTGCTTACGTTCTTCTTTTGCCAGTCTGCCCCTAAGATGTCTTGGGAATTGTAGACGTTTACAACCATGATCTTCCACCAACAAGGGACGTACCGTCTAGTTGGCTTGTATCGGCTAGTCTAGTTGGCTTTTCTGCCATTTTGATATGAAATTTTCCTCAGAAAGACTCTTGATTTCTGCATTTATCGTTTCTTTGGCCGGTCGTAATGGGCCGGCGCTCTGCACTGCTTTTTCGCTTTTTTGGAAGGCAGGATCTCGATCTGGCACTGCAGCAGCGAGACCTTTACTATTGGCCAGCAGCGGCTCTTTCTTCGGCTGCCACTCATTAACAGTTTTTCAACCTACACTTTATTTTGCGAAGGAAGCTCTTCATTTTCTTGAAGAGTTTTAGTAGATATGAATTTTGAATTTTTGGGATATGACGTAAAGTCTTCCCTCGCACCTGAACTATTTTTTTGCTTTGCTTCTGGAGCTAATTTTTTTGGTTTTTTTTTGCAAGTTCTTGCGGGTATGGTAGCGATGCTTCCCGTACCCGCAAGCTTCCTTTCGGCAGTTGTGACATCGCATTATGTCGTGACGAGTATCACATTCACATGAGGTCGCGGCAAGCTGTTATTTCTAAACCCAGGAGCCGTCCTTGACCGTGGCGGTCAGTCTTAGTTTTTGGCTTCAAAGTGTACTACACTGTGCTGCCTTCAAAGTTACCAACTAAATATGAAGCATGCCTGTGGTTTTCAATAGCTCTTGTTTCACCGGTAGTGTGAGGGAGCGATACACACTTCGGGAAGCTCTGTTTCCTGTCTCGTTGTAGCTGCCCACTCAGTCACGTCGGACTTCCCACTCAGCCACGTCAGAGTATTTCAAATCTAACGAATAAAGTGGTCTTTGGACTACTAGATGAAGAAAAAGCGCGCAGCTAGTTTCTATTTTGCTTTCTAACTGTAGTCCAAAGAAACAAACCTCCGCACGACCTTGCTCTCCGCTTTGCTTTTGGCTGTGCTTTTCTTTACAAAACATTGGTGTATCGTCCTTTTGCTTGACAAAGACCATCTAGCACATCTGGTTACGACTGCAAACTGTCGTTTTTGAGCTGTACTAGTCTCAAGCGCCGGCATTCGCTATTTCTTTCCTCACCATACATGGTGGGGTCCGCCTGGTTACGATTGAAAGCGGTCGCTTTTGCTGCCGTGTGATGCTTAAACGCCAGCACTTTCACCCTTTTTTTCCTTTCCAAACTTTTAGCGCGCCTGGTTACACTTGATATCTGAGTCTCCCACAACTCTGAGGAGACATACTAGGGTGCCTGTAGATTGATCTAACTTTTTACCAGCGCTTATGACGATACTGAAACTACCGGAGTTGTAGTTTAGTGCTTATTCCGCCACTGGATATACAGTTTTGCCCTCCTCTTCCTCTGGTTTGCCCACAGCCATGTTTCTGGAACTTCTCCAGGGTGCTTACACCGTAATCCCCAAGAAAAGTTGGGGCATTTCGAAAAGCTACGCCCCCGGTTTTCCTGGATCTTTACAGCAGACAGTTTTCTGACAGCGTTTTCAAAAAAGTTCGACTCTTTAAGATTGGCAACAACCCAGTAGGCTCTGTCGAAAGTAGATTAAGGCAGTAAACTCGTGGCTCGTCGAAGGACTGGGGTATAAGTAGTGGCATAGCTAACGCAAAGGGCTATTTATTTTGCTGTATGGCCATGACTTAAGCTTGTTTTTCTGAAGATTTGGGTGATCGTCGAAAGTGAACGTAGATCAAATTGGGTTGCTGGCTAGCGTGGTTTACTGGCCGACTAAAGTATCAGCCTACTGCTCGGGGGAGCAGTTTCGGTGGTACGGAGTCGGCCTCAATAGTAGTAACGCAAGAAGATGTTGTGCGGAAGCTATGCAGGGGGCGTCGACTGATTGTAAGCGTCAACTCTAGTCGCCGAGTGTATCGCAACAGTCCTCGTGCAGATTACTTTATTCTCTCTGTGGTAAATCTATCGGTAGAGCCGCTTTTGAATTTGTTTCTGTAACATAAAGCGGTGACATAGAAAAACATGCGGGTACTACCCCACCCGCTGTCTAATAGTATGAAGACCAGTAGTGATTCTCGGTTAATATCTTCCCGCCCTCGTCGGGGCGTCTTGGCCCACTTTGCCCCGCTTGAATTGGTTGTGTTTTTTTCTTTTCATCATTGTGGCAGTGAGGCTGAATTTTTTACTTTTTCGCGAAGCGAAGTTTCGAACCCGAAACCCTAAACCGTTCGCTTCCGTGGTTTGCCCAGAGACACAGTGGCAGTTCTTTCTCCGTCTCCTATGTTGAGGATGACGTGAGGACACTTGTGCAACTGGAGAAAAATGATGCTGGTCCAGATGCTGGTCCAAACGTACAGAATCTGAGCACTTTATCGCTGATTTGTGTAGTAGAGTGTGCCTAGAAAGTGATAAACGTAGAAGACGACTCATACGACGCCAGCTTTCGGGTAGCTCCTCTTTGCCGATTGCGCGCTCCCGTCGCGACGCTTTTTCTTTCCATACCCGAGCATGGCGTCACGGGTTCAAGGCCCTAAAGCGTCCTCCGTGTTGCGAATTTGAATTCTCTCTCGTGATCATGAAGCGCATGTCGTAGCAAGAGTCCAAACCTTAAAAAGGAAACTGAGTCTACGTAAGTGCCAAATTGAATAAAACCAAACATACAATATCTAATGATATCTTTTTCTCCTTTTTGTTCTTTGGACTGTTTTCTTGCTCGATTTCAACTACAACGCCTTATCCTTTCGCAAAAGAACGACAGCGTAAATAGATGTCAAGACTTCGAAAACAGACCAGGAAAAGGCTGGCCCCTAAGTGTCAGCCAAAAATGTGTTCTTCTTTCGCCAATTCCTGATCTATCATCTTTCCAGCTACCCCTGTAGCAAGTTCCTTCATCACGACATGCCCTATTAGTTCTACAACAGCTGCCCATCGGCGGCAGATGGTGACTTCGGGATCAGGAAAACTACTATCTTATCTCGGTCGGTGTCGCGCGTACTTTTTTTTTCCCTTTGTCAAAGCACACGACGGCGTGACAGACGTCGAGGTTGAGCACAAGCCATTAGCTTCGATCCATGACAGGTCTTTTGTTTTTTCTCATTCTGTTTGCTCCGCTGACCGATCATCGTGTTTTCGCTTTCGTTACGGTCCCCGTCTTGGTTTGGATCTTCTTCAGATCACAGCTTTCGACTCCGATCCTGATTTTCTCTCCTTTGCATTATGTATGATGATGATTTGCTGTTCCTGCTTTATTTCTTCTCTTCGAGGGAGGTAGAAGGATATGTAAACGCATGAATTTCTTCCAATCCAACCAAAAAAACATTACAGGCAGGTAGTTACGTTTGGCTTTTGCCAGTACAGCCGAAAACTTTCTTCTTCGCGTTTCTTCCACTTCCTCTTGAGGTGTGAAAAAATAACGCTAAAACCACTACTCTACACACTTTGTTCACTTCACCGAAAGGTTGAGCAAGGTACACTATACAAGATGGCAGCTCAACATGCGACTGTGATGTGCGTGGGCACTATGTTGAACCAGCGCTCGGAGTTCGTTGATACGCAAGAAAAAACATCGCATCTTCCGCGGCGCCAGTGCATTGCTGTTTTTTGGTTGCAAAAAGGAAAATAAAAAGTGCCTGACCGCGCACAGGAGCCCGTTGTTCCTTACTTACTTACACCCTTGTCATGCAGCTACGGGAAAAATGTAGTGGACTAGGAACAGGAAAGAAAAAAAAGCGTCAAGATTTGTCATGCATATAAAAAATCACAAAGCTCTTTGAGTGCGATGTGAGAAGATTTTTGCATAGGATACTCGACTTCTTCTTCGAGGTGCCCGAGAATTTCACCATCGGTGACATGAAGCGTCAGTTTATGCAATGTAAATTTCCTGTACATGTATAAAAT
Organism: Amoebophrya sp. A120; assembly: GCA_905178155.1. Taxonomy (NCBI): domain Eukaryota; class Dinophyceae; order Syndiniales; family Amoebophryaceae; genus Amoebophrya; species Amoebophrya sp. A120. The sequence goes on along the minus strand of CAJINV010000018.1, from coordinate 1,219,643 downwards.
GCATGACAAATTTCGCTAACTTGCAGTGTCCAACTTGTCATGCTACACTAGGATTGAAGGCAAGTTTTGTCATGCAGAGACTGCGTTTGTACATGTACAGGAAATTTACTGTGGATACAGTTCGCACAGGAGTTCGGCGCGCCCGTCGTATCACCTGCAAATGTGTCGTCCTCTGGGGGTCGGGATCTTTTGTGTGGTGTAAGGTGCAGCTGCACCGCGTGGGGACACCAGCAGGATAGATGCATTAAATCGATGTTTACTTTATCATGCGGGGAAGCAGCTTGCTATTCAAGATATTTGAATTGATCGGCAATGAAACTAAACACAGATGAGAACCAACAAACCTGCCGCAACATCATAAGTTCGAGCGGTTTGTCATGCGATAGTTAACAACATGACGTGGAAACCTCAAATTTGTTCTGGCTCTGCCCGTGATTTTTTCCCCCCACATTATGATGTTGTGTGGGGTAGTGTAGTTAACGATTCGTTTAGTGTAGTCTGGTTTATCTTTATGGCAACCTCCATGTTGCAGCTCGGCATTTGGCAAATTCCATGTTTTGCTTTTCTGAATCGAAGAAGCACTTGATGCTCACATTTATCTTTTCCTCTTGTTTATTTTTGCTAGCTATTTGTTGCTCTGGTGCTCCCATTTGTTCTTTTTTGTTTGCTTTATTTGCGAGATAGTACTCCTACTAGAACTAGTTTCCTCGTCCGAGCTACCTATATTGGAAATGGAAGCTCGGTTCGACGTGCAAGTCTTCGCTTTCCAGAAGCGTGTTTTGGTCTGCGGGAATCGTAAAATGCTCTCGCTGCAAAATAAGCCTAGAGATACTGATAACTTTAACTGCAGAGCAATACGGCGCGCGATGCTGATTTTCACAGCCAGCCTTCGGGGTGCTCGATGTCCCGTTTCTCTATTTTCAGATCAGGAGCTGCAAGGAATTTCGAATTACTACTTTTAGTGGTTCAGCTTCTTTCCACACCGTCGGGCAGAAGATGGCACTTTGGAAGTGCATTTTCTCCACCCCCGGACGCGTGAGACGTGTCCGATGAAAAGCTTTGGACCAAAGCAAGAACGGTGAATAGTCGCTTCAAGAACATAGATATCAGAGCTTCATGATTACTACATACACATACTAGCACAGTAGGCCGATGATCGAGCAGCATTCTTACTTCGCATTGTCGTGGTAAATCCTGCGATATCTACGCTGAATATTGCTCCACATAGGTACTTAAACGTAAATTCATAGATACACAGTACAGTAGGCCGAAGATATGTGCGTATAGAGCATTTTTACTTAGTTTGCTTCGTGAATATCAACGCTGAATAGTACTCCCATGATATATTTGATGTTAACACATTGTCTGACTTCGTTCGTCGACATATGCGACTTTCGTTCATCAAGGTACAGCTTTTCTAATATCTCCACAACGCGAGCAAGAGCGTGCTCCTTGCTTTGCGTTTCTCACCGCTTTTTATTCCCGACCACAATCTCGTTTCTAGCGAAGGCACTGTCAAATTTTTCGATTCTTTATTTTGCGCTTTCCTAGTTTTTTTACCAGCGAAAGCGAAGTAGTGACCAGAGCTATTGGAGTTTGGTTGCATGCATCAAGGAACTCTTTTTTTTAGCTCAGGAACTCTTTTTTTCAGCTATTTTTAGCTCAGGACCTCTTTTTAGCTGTATTTTTTGCGACTTTTTTCAAACAAAATCAACATCGCTTTGAAAAAGACAGCAACTTCCTCGCCGAGGGGTGAGCGCGCTGACTGCTTTTTCCGGGCAAGTTTTCTGCAAGAACGCTGCGCGGCTCAATGTAACCTGTGTGCAGGCCGGTTCTCCCGAGCGATACTGAAAACAAGAAGGCGACTGATTATGAAGCGCCTGCCCTGTGTTATTTTTCCTAATTTCATTTTGCTTTTTCTTTTTCTCAACTACTTTGTTTATGTACTTCGTAGAATGTTATTCATTATGCGAATATCGATGAAGAACTAACCGCGGCAGAAGATAAAGGTCGGTTTGCACTTATCATCAAATCACACGACAAGCGATAACCGTTCCGCTTTTGCCGTTTGTCCAGAGACACAGTGTCAGTTCTTTCTCCGTCTCTTGATGATAGATGACGTGAGGACACTTGTGCAACTGGAAAAAAATGATGGATAACCCATGTGGTATTGTCGTCTGTGCTGCTAGCCGACGGAAGGTGAACGACTCGCTATTGGCGTCTTTCGCTAGAGTGTTTTCTTGTTTTGTTCTTGAACTCCGTCTTGTGTAGGGAGCACGTCGTTAATACTATCTGTAGAACCGCTTGAGCGAGGATCGCGCCGCAAATGTGTTTCGAGCAGACGAAATATCGCTAGAGAAAAAGTTCTTGCCAAAAGGGCAGCTGGTTGTACTAACGCACGCGGAGTCGCTCGCGGTTAGCAGTCGGTTTGTCGAAAAAAGAACACGCTTGACGAATCGAAAGAGTTTTGTGAAAGATAAACTCGAACCATATATCAAAGGTCTTGTTCTAAGTAGGTATTCCCGATGTTGAGGTTATGGCTGTCCTGTGGTGAATGAAGTACTACTTTCGGTGATATTGATAGGCACACAGGGTGAGGAGACGAGAGGTCTTTGTTTATGGCCGTAAAAAGAATACTAATCAGCACAGCTCCATTACTAAAAGATGGCAGAAGCTGCAGGTGCTACTACTGCTAACGCTTCCACGGTTCTAGGGGCGTCCACGTCTTTATCAAAATGCAAAAATGTCTGGGTCTGGAAGAATGCAAGTTTGTCATGCTTGTCTGGCATGACTCGAGAATCTGTGTTGCATAGGCACGAAAAGGCCATCTTGCCTGTCATGCAAAAACGCAGTTTGCCATGCGGAATACGTAAGACATGGCAGCCGCAAAATTTGTCATGCGTAGCTGCGTATTGCAGTGCGTCTATCGTTCACTTTTAGCATTACAAGTTTCCAGACCCAGACATTTTTGCATTTGATCCTCTTCCTCCAGCAGCAACTCCAACCTGGCCCAGGAGGTCGACGACGCTCTCCGCGACCTCCACGACCTGCAGGATGTGCGATCGGCGATGACGAATATTAAAAAACTGCGAAAGGAGGTGAAGGAGCTGGTTTCGGAGAATGAAGCGAAGCAAAGGGAAATGGACATGCAGGCCGGGTTTTTCTCGCAAATAAACCGGGGCGAAGAGGAAATGAAGCAAAGCTCTGCTGCCGCAGCGCAACCGGGTCGTGAAGGTGGGCATGATGACGGTGCAGCAACCGCTCCTTCTGGCCCGACCGGGGGCAAGCGGCACCTGTGGTCTGCGTCGGAGGTGCGCATGCAGGAGCGGATCATAGCCATGCAGAAGAAGAAGGCGGAGCTCCAGCAGACCGTGCTAGCCTTGCAAACAAAGGAGACGGATCTCCGTCTGCAGGTCGACGAAGTGCGCAGAGAGGTAAAGTTTTACTTCTTCCTGTAGAAGTTTTTAGCATGCATAACGAACAACGCAACCGAGTAATGCAACAATTAAGTCAGATCTTCGATTCTTCTTACAACATCCCCGCAAAAAATAAATAAAAGGTCTACACTGCCCGGGAGCAACAGAAATATTCCGCTTCGGAGAAGCGGTGGCGGAAATTCCTGCACCGGAAGAAGTACCAACTGTATCAAGTGCAAAGGTGTGTCGTGGTTCCGGAACATAGCAACTTGTCATGCTACATCTGAATCGTGCAAGAATTTGTGTTGCATGAAAAGTGCCAAAAGCCGGCGTCCATTTATTTTTGACCAAGGTGAAGAGGGGGAGTTTCTCATGCAGAATAGGCATGATAGAGATCTACTCACAGAGTCTGCCATGCTAGGTCCTGCAGTCCAGGCCTCCTGGGTCATGGAAAACCTGCACCAAAAGTCGCGTAGTCTTCCAGAGCCAGACATATTTGCATTTGATAAACTGTACAAACAAGCCACGGGCATTCGCTGGGCGGTGTGAAATGCAAATCTGTCTGGGTCTGGAAAAGTGCATGACCGTTTGTCATGCTTGCCTGACATGCCTCTGAACTCTGTGTCATGCTCTCGAGCGAATGGCCCCACGTGTTTGTCATGCGAAAATAACGCACTGACTCTGCCATGCACAATGCGCAGCACACAGGCATGAAAACACCTTCTTATGCTTGGCTGTGTGTGATGAAAACAGCTTTTCGCATGACAACTTTCCAGACCTCCTAGACATATTTGCAATCCATAGGAGGACCCCAGCGGCAACTCCGCCACCGGTGCGGCGGCTGGCGCGCCGCCGGTGGTGAGCCAGGGCGTGAAGGGGTACGTGTCATTGGATCGCGTGTCCGCGTTTGATTTGACGGCGATCCCGGATGAGTTCTGCGCTGAGGCTCTGTGGAACAAAATCGAGCACTGCGCCGGGCTCTCCGTGCACGCCGGGGCAAATAGTGGGAGCGGTGCGACTTCTTCTACGTGGGCAGGGGCGTCAGGGGAATGAGTAATTAAGGTTCGGCTGATTTTGGATGGTGCAGCTGCAGAACCAAAAATCTGTCTGATAGTACGGGAAAAATACGCCGGTTTTATATTAAAAAGACACTATTGAAGAAAGAAAATTTGGACTTGTGTTGATTCTAACACGAAATAAACGATGATAATGTATCGAGCTGTTTGCAGGAGACTTCTCCCAAGTTTTCGTTTATCCGATAGAATTAGAACCGTCGTGCTAGTTGAAACCGGACATAAACAAAGAACCGTCCGACCCCCGGCGTGTGTCCATGATTCTGGGCACCAGAAAAATCTGTATTAGAAGTAAATGAACGACTACCCGCGAATGAAAATTTGTGTAGAATTTCATCTTTCGGCCAGATGCCAATCGTGTAGTTCTTAGAGGTATTGTCGGACGCAGTCGTTGTTCGACCGTTGAGATCTACGCAACAGCTCGTATAATTATCTTCAGCCGTAGAGGCTTGTGGCTACATAACATCTTCGGAGGACGATCATCCCGGATCTGATCCTGCGACCAACTGCTTTCCGTGAAAAATGATTGATATAGGGTTCATCTTTGTTGCATTGAATACTTATTTTCAGTGACAAGATGAAGTAGCTGACGCAACAAGTGACAGATTCCTAGTCATCTTTCGGCGTAAATACAATAGTAGCACCTATTTTTGAGTAAACGCATTTTACTATTTTGCACTGTACATGATCAAGAAAAAAAGCCTTGTCCAATAAAACATGATGGCCTCATCCACCTCCTCTTCCAGTTCTCGGCCACACAACTCTCCGCCCCCCCTCCCGAAAAAGAGGGCTGTCTTCGCAGACCTCTACCCAAACCGCGGCGAGCATCTTTCGGAGGAGATTTTGGACTCTCTGGACTACTTTGTCCAGTGGAAACTGGACCAGGCGATGACGCGAATCCGCGCGACCGCCGCGGAAGACAAGCGACTATGGATTGCAAAAATGTCTGGGTCTGGAAGGATCCAACTTGTGATGCTACTTTTGGAATCTACATAAAATCTGTATTGCATGAACAGCAAAACAGGCGCAATTTGTGCTACGCGGAGAGGGCGTTTCTCATGCGGTATGAGCATCAGAAAGCCCTCGCAAAATCTCTGATGCTACGGCATGCATCACAGACCTCATGGGTCATGCAAAATCTGCATGACAAACTCCTGCATTCTTCCAGACCCAGACATTTTTGCATTTGATAGCGACTGCAACAGGAAATGCGAGGAGGCGTCGGAGGTGGAGGTGCAGCAGCTGGGGGAGTATCAAATGAAAAAATGTCTGGGTCTGGAAAAATTGATGTTTGTCATGCTTGTCTGGCATGACTCCTAAATCTGTCATGCACGTTACCCAAGAGCTCCGTTTTTCTGTGATGCAGAAGCGCAGTCGGTCATGCAGAATAGGCAACACCTAGGAGCTCAGAGACTTGTCATGCTGAGCCAGCATTTGTAGCCTCATCGTGAGACGCCACCCAGCATCACAAGTTTCCAGACCCAGACACTTTTACTTTTGATAGGGAGCGTTTGCGTACAACCCTCCTCATCGTGGTCCTCCAGGGGGGATGATGATGCAGCAACCTCCTGGTACAGCAGCTCCGGGTGGAGCCGACGGGATCAAGAACCTCCAGACGGGAGCTACATCAAGTTCCTCCGCGCGAGGGACCACAAGCGAGAAGAGCACGGCCGCTGGGTATCAAATGTAAAAATGTCTGGGTCTGGAAGATTCTGACACTTGTCATGCACGTTTTGCATGAGCCATGAGGTCTGGAATGCGAGACCTAGCATGACAGATTCTGTGAGATCCGTGCCATGCCTATACTGCATGAGAAACTTCCTCTCAACTTGGTCAAAACTGGACGAGTTTTGGTAATCATGCAACACAGATTTTTGCACGCTTCAGAACTGTTGGGCATCTTCTTCCCCTTCGGTATTCGGGTGCAGGGAAGGGTGTTCGGGGTTGCTTCCCCCTCGGTTCTCGATGGTGGGTCTGCATTTGTGATCGTGGGGCAGTGGTTGGTTGAGGTTCTGTGGAGTTCCTCCAGGTGATACTCCCGCTCCTCTACCCGGCGGTGATCTTGCATCACAGCCACATGGGGCCACCCCGTGCTCAACCCCAGGGGATTATGGCCCCCTCTTTTTCGACGCGTTCGGACTGAGGATTGTTCCATTTTCCCTTAGTGACATCACCTCAGGGTTCCAGGGTTCAGATTTAGCATGACAAGTTGCATTCTTCCAGACCCAGACATTTTTACATTTGATACTGGGGGAGCAAGAACCACTGGAGCGGCGAATACAAGGAGCATGAAGAATTCCATGAAAGTACCATTTGTAAAAACGTCCCCACCCCAGAGTTGTGATGCAGATTTGCATTGACAAGAACATTTGTGATGCGTATCTCCATGAGAGGCGTTTCTAGTCGTGTTTTGGCATTTGTAATGCTGTAACCAGGATAAGCAGATGGATTTGTGATGCGTGCGTCCTTGCTAGCCTGCACTACACTACGGACTGGAACTTGTGATGCGTGAGTCCCAAAACTTCTAGGTTTGTGTTGCAAAATCCCCATCTTGACTATGGGGTGGGGACGTTTTTACACAGGATAGAAAGCAGCTCCCGTTCCCGGGCTGATCGTCGGAGGCACCAATACTAACACGCAAATGAAACAGCAGACGAACGCTTCTATCGACCCCTCGCCGCCCGGCGTAGAGCAGCAAACGAAGATGAAGCTGGTCGAGTTTGCGAACGCAAAACAGCAAATTTTGTCGAGCGCTGCAGGAACAAGTGGAGGAGCTTCCGTACAACCCCAGCATTCGATGAGGAAGCAACCGAACTTGATCGGTGGCAAATTTGGCGACAGCCTGAAACCTCCGGAGCCCTTGTTTCACTACACGCACGCGCAGGTGCGGCGGGCGCTGGCCCGGTGCCACGACACGGCCACGGAAAGTCTGACGGAAGACCTCGTCGCGAAAGCGCACAAAGTGAACGCGATGCCGATCCGCACGGAAGAATTATCGGAGGAAAGTGAGGATGAGGATGAGGACTTGTGATGATGTATTGCATCAGCAGCAATACAAAGAACACCTGGGCACATGGAGCCTATGCATGACAAATCTATGTACCTAAAGTGGCCTCTAATATGTACTACAAACCTCCCTGGTGTTAAAAACTACGGCGACAGAGACGAAACCTCCAGCTGCACCATGTAGTTGACAATACAAGTGAAAAAATAGCTTTCTGTTGCTGAGCGTCAGCACTGAAAATACGACCATAAGCGACGATAACTATCATCATCCATCATGAAGATCGGAGTTCGACGACGCGCCTGCCGGGGCTTGCTCCGGTGCATAAACTTGCGCAAACTAGCATTGTTGTATCGGTGTTCAGCATCCTACATGTAAGTATGTGAGGCAGATGAAGCCACTGCCTTGCTCTCTCGCACTGCCAGCTCATTCTGGAATGTGTTAAACTGCCCCAAGAAGAAGTTCGTCAGATAGAAGGATCATCCACGAGTGCGTTCTGCATGCCAGGCGTACTCGCACAAAAAGAAGTTCTGAATCAGAATCAGTAGTGATATAATTACAACCGCAAAACAACAAGAGCGCAGAACAAAGCGCCATATGATGAATTATCGCAACAACTTATACTGGGACTGCTACATAAATCTCTTGCAACATCAATTTTTTACTTCAGGCTACGAGATATTGTAGAAACAACAACATTTTCCATGAAGTTTCATTCAACACGGCACGGCCAAAGATCAACGATGTAAGTTTTTCGATTCCGCCTCCCGGTGCTCGGTCGCGGGCACTTTGAGACCGGTTGTGAATCCACCACAAACAAACAAACAAACAAACAAACAAACCACCATCTTGACGCTACCTGTCTACATCTACGTCATTATCTCTGCTAGAAGGGATTTTTTCAAAAAATATTTTCGTTGACCAAGAAATAAAGCCACTACTAGTATTATACCGAACATCAAAAAAACACGACCCGCTCATGACCATATCTGGCCGTTACACTACTCTGCCGCGGTGCAGCTACAGCTGTAATCCTCGCCCCTGAGTTCGCGAGAAGCTGCTGCGGTTTATTCCAGCTGCCGTGATTTGGACCGACCTTAACGAGGAGCACGAGGACGACACCGAAGATCTGGCGACAAGCGGCGAGGACGCACTTGAAAATATTACACTCCTGGTGCTCACGACATTTTTACTAGAAACCAACCGAAAAAATAAAAAATGTCGGGCGGCGCGGTCAACAACAAGATGCTCGTCAAGTGCGAGACCAAGTCGAACCGGGTGAAGGGCGTTTCGTTTCACCCGAAATTGTCGTGGTGCTTAGCGAGTTTACACAACGGAACCATCCAACTCTGGGACTACCGATTTGGCACTTTGATCGAGAAATTTGAGGGAGGTAAAGGAACTTGATCGATCGTATCGGATGATGTGAACCGTGAAAAATTGTATGCGCTGTCTGTATCATGACAAAATTTATTTTTTGGTGAATGCGAATAACCTATTGCTATTTGTATAATTTTCTCATCTTTCATATTCAAATACACAAAACCAAAAACCCAGAGCACGAGGGCGGGCCTGTGCGAGGGGTTTGCTTTCACAATTCGCAGCCACTGTTTTGCTCCGGCGGCGACGACTACAAGATAAAAGTGTGGAACTACAAGCAGAAAAGGGCGATATTTACGCTGCAAGGGCATCTGGACTACATTATCAAATGTAAAAATGTCTGGGTCTGGGAACTTGTGATGCTGGGTGGCGTCTCATGATGAGGCTACAAATTCTGGCTCAGCATGACAAGTTTCTGAGCTACTAGGTGTTGCCTATTCTGCATGACAAACTGTCTCTGCATCCCAGAAAAACGCAGCTCTTGGGTAACGTGCGTGACAGATTTAAGAGTCTTCATGCCAGACAAGCATGACAAACCTGAATTCTTCCAGACCCAGACACTTTTACAGTCGATATACATCCGAACGGTGCAGTTTCACCATGAGGCACCCTGGATTTTGTCGAGCTCCGACGACCAGACCGTGCGGATTTGGAATTGGCAAAGTACATTAAATTCTTTGGATACTTGAAAATTCTTGCATCAGAAGACGAATTTAAGTAGCATGATCTGCGTCTTGCTTTTGTAACACGATAAATTGTGAAGAAATAATGCTGTTCTGATCTCGGATATCAAAAACAGATCGCGGCTGCATCGCGGTCCTCACGGGCCACAACCACTACGTGATGTGCGCGCAATTCCACCCCTCAGAGGACATGGTTTGCTCCGCGTCCCTAGACCAGTCCATCCTATCAAATGCAAAAATGTCTGGGTCTGGAAGATTCTAAACTTGTGATGCTGTCTCTGGATTCGAAAAAATTTTGTATTGCGTAACCAGTAAGAGGAGTAAATTTTGTGCTCCGCGGAGGTGGCATTTGTCATGCGGAATAGGCATGAGGAAGCGCTCTAAAAATCTGTGATGGTAGGCCATGCATTACAGGCATTATGGATCATGCAAAATATGCATGACAAATCTTGCAATCTCCCAGACCCAGACATGTTTGCACTTGATACATCCGGATTTGGGACATTTCCGGTTTGCGCGACAAGGGCCGCGGCGGGTCCGGCATGGGGAGCGGCATGATGCCTGGCTCGGGCGATTTCTCCGGGAACGGCGCGAGTAACGGCAACAACGGGGCCAACGATTTGTTCGGCACGTACGATGCCGTGGTGAAGTACGTGCTAGAAGGACACGACCGCGGGGTGAACTGGGCCAGCTTCCACCCAACCCTACCGCTAGTCGTGTCCGGGGCGGACGATCGGCTGATTAAATTGTGGCGGATGAGCGAGTCCAAGGCATGGGAGGTGGACACGCTGAAGGGGCACTTTTCGAACGTGTCTTCCGTCTGCTTCCACCCCAGGAAGGACTTGATCATATCCAACTCCGAAGACCGCACAATACGGGTCTGGGACTGCACGAAAAGGACGCAGATTCACACCTTCCGCCGCGAGACGGACAGATTCTGGGTACTTACCAAGATCCGTTTTGGTTGATAGTTATTTGTTTCTAGACTCTGAATTTTTAACTTTCATCACATCTCTACTAGGTTGTAATATTTTCGTGTTTTTTTTCACCACAGTACAGTTGGAGTTTAGGGTTTTAGGATTTAGGATCATGAAGAAAGTTTTACCACCGGCATAGAATTATCGATATATGTGCTTGTTCAACACTTGCTGTATCAGGTCATCGCTACCCACCCCACCTCCCAACTGGTCGCGGTCGGGCACGACGGCGGCATGGTGGTTTTCAAGCTGGATCGCGAGCGGGCGCTGGCGCAGGTGGACTTGTCGAAGAACACACTGTTCCACGTCCGCGGCGCGGAGCGGAACCTGGTGGCGGAGCCCTTGGAGCAGCCGGACGGCCGAACGTTCACCAAAACTCTTATGAAAGCCTCAGGTTGGAAATCCTCAAAGTGGAAATAATTTGTAATGCAAAAAAACAACTCCAGGTGAAGTGCCATTTCTAGTCGGCGCATGACAAATTTTCCGGGCACTCAAAGCATGTCTGTCATGCTAGGTAGGGAAAGGGGTGCCCTTCTCTCGTGCTAATCAGCAGCCCAATGCTGAACCCCTAACAGGACAATAGTCGGTCTCCATTGTGTCCTCTGCAATACAGTCTTTTTTGCCGTGCATTTCATGCATCACAAATTATTTCCACTTTGAGGATTTCCATTCTGAGGCTTTCATAACTCTTTGCACGCTGCGCCGGCCGACGAACGCCATGCAGTCGGGTTTGAAGTCCCTGGAGGTGAACCAATTTTCGCCCTCCGAGGGGTCCGCGGTCTTGGTGTACTACCAGATCGAAACGGGGTCGTACGATCTCTGCATTGGGGAGCAGCCGCCGTTGTCCGGCTACGGCTCCGCGGTGTGCTTCGTCCAGCGCAACCGGTTTGCGGTGCTCCAGCAGTCGGGCACCTCGATCGGGATCTACAGCTTCCAAAACGAACTCACGAAGAAGTTCGACCACCCGATCGGACAGAATTCCTGCATTGACAACATCTTCTGCGGGGGTCTGAACCGGATCATTCTGAAGTGCCGGCGCGAAAACGCGGTGGAGGAACGGTCCGTGCTCTTCGACATCGTCGCCCGGAAGGTGGTCAACGAGGTTTCCATCGCCGGCGGGGTCCGGTACGTGGTCTGGTCCGCGAACTTCCAGTACTGCGCCCTGTTCTCGAAGCACAACTTGGTTTTGGTCGACAAAAACTTCGAGGTGCTTTTCACTCTGCACGAAAACATTCGGATAAAATCCGGCGCCTGGGACTCGCAGAATTATCCTGAGTAAAAACGTCCCCAGACCAGAGTTGTCATGCAGATTTGCAATGACAGGAACATTTGTAATGCGCATCGCCAGGAGAGGCATTTTTAGTCGTGTTTTGGAATTTGTAATGCTGTAAACAGGATGAGCAGATGGATTTCTGACGCAGCTGGCCTTGCGAACCTGCACTACACTACGGACTGCAGCTTGTGATGCGTGACCCGCAAAAGTTCTAGGTTTGTGTTGCAAAATCCCCATCTTGACTCTGGTGTGGGGATGTTTTTACTCAGGATAAGACTTCCGTGTTCGTCTACAGCACCCTGTCCCACGTCAAATACTGCCTGCTCAACGGGGACTCGGGGATCATCCATTCCCTGCAGCACCCGATCTACATTTATTGCGTGGCAAAACTATACCCCGTCCCCATAGTGAAGGCGCATCCGTTTGAAAATTTGTGATGCAGATTTGTGACCACAAATCCTGTCTGTCTTGTAAGAGGGCAAGCCCAGAGAGTCCGCCACATCATGCAGGCGGTTTGTGATGCTGCTCGGCTTACAGCAAAGACGCTTGCCATGCTAGGCGCCGACGTCAAAACCTCGCAGCTCAGGCTTGCCATATGCCTGCAGTCCTCTACTGCAAGACAGATCGCATTTGTGTACGGAAACCCAGCATCAGAAACTTCGTTTCGCTATGGGGAGGGGGCATTTTTCCTTTTGATAATGTTCAGGCGGTGTTCAAACAGCACTTGTTTTACATCGACCGGGAAAAGGGGGAGGTGAGTAACTACTGCAGTCATGCATTACAAATTTGTTTCTGAAAGCAAATCCGCATTACAAATTCCAGAACGTAACTGGTGACTACTACCACTACCAGGTCCACAAGCAACGGCTGAATTGCACGGAGTACCTGTTCAAGCTGTCTCTGGCGTCGAAAAATTTCGACGACGTGAAAATGTGGATCAAGAACGGCAGGCTCGGCGGCAACGTGGTAATCGGGTATTTGATATCCACTGCAAATATATCTGGGTCTGGAGGCATGCAAGTTTGTCATGCAGGTTTTACATGACCCATGAGGTCTGGAATGCAGAACCTAGCATGACACATTCTGTTAGATCTCTGCCATGCCTTTCCTGCATGAGAAACCTCCTCTCAACTTGGTCAAAAGTTGACAGCCTTTGGCATTTATGCAACACAGATTTTTGCATGATTCAGGATTGGCATGACAAGTTGTCGCGTTCCAGACCCAGACATATTTGCAATTCATATTTGAAAAAGAAGGGCTACCCAGAGGTCGCCTTGCATTTCGTCGAGGACCAGCATACCAGATTCAATCTAGCGCTTATGCATTGCAAATATGTCTGGGTCTGGAAGGTTGCAACTTGTGATGCTGTTTTTGGATTTTTAAAAAATCTGTATTGCATGACAAGCAAGAGGAGTCCAGTTTGTGCAACGCGGAGAGGGCATTTCTCATGCGGAAGAGGCATCAGGAAGCCGGCTCAAAATCTGTGATGCTAGGCCATGAAACGCAGGCATCATGGGTCATGCAAATATGCATGACAAACCTGCTGGCATTCTTCCAGGCCCAGACATATTTGCATTTGATAGCGCTGGAGTACGGCCATATCGCGGAGGCGATGAAGGCGGTAGAGGATCGATTTTTCTTGTAGCATATTAAACGGACTACAGGAGCTTTTGCTTTAATATGCCTGCTCCGTTTTTAAAACAACTACTAACTCCCACTGCATGCATAAGAAGATCACGATTCTGGCCCGTAATTTGAATTTCAAAGTGATTTCATCATGTTTGCAAAATCTTCAGGCGAGAAACAGAACTAGTACTTTACAATAGACATCAAAGTAGATACACGACCACACCAAATTTTTCTGCTTGCAGGCCCAAGAACTCCAGGACGCCACCGTGTGGACGCGGTTGGGCACGGAAGCGAGTCGCCAAGGCTCCGCGGAAATTCTGGAGATGTCGCTGCAAAAGACGAAAAACTTGGACGCGCTCTCCTTCCACTACTTGCTGACAGGGAATTTGCTGAAGCTGGGCCGAATGCTGACCATCGCGGAAAAGAGACAGGACAGCATGCGGAGGTTCAACAACGCCCTCATGCTGGGAAGCGTGGAAGAGCGAGTAAAGGTGTTGGCGGAAACGGGACAGGTGAGCATGTTGGAAATTGCACTTTGTATGAGTAGATGTTGAAGTTGAAAAGTGTGCACCACCAGCCACTGTTGTGTTGGTTCTTTTGCAGAGATCGCAACCTCCAGCGTCGTCCGGACTTTTTTCAGAAGTAAAGATGCTGTGCAGTGTAGTACAACTCGAAATATTACTGTGACAACATGATCACCCTCGATCGATTTATCAGGTCCCCCTTGCGTACCTGACCGCCAAGGCGCACGGACTCACGGAGCTCACCGAGGCGCTCGAATCTAACGTGGAGAAAGAGAAGATCGACCGGTTTTTGCTGATATGCATCGCAAATATGTCTGGATCTGGAAAGATGCAAGGTTTGTCATGCTTGGCTAGCATGACTCTTAAGTCTGTCATGCGCGTGACCGAAGCCCACCTTCTTTCTCTCATGCAGAAGCTCACTTTGTCATGCAGAATAGACAAGACTGCAGCAACTCCAAAACTTGTCATGCTTAGCAGTCAACTGAGGTTTCCTCCTCTTTCTCAACCAGCATCACAAGTTTCCAGACCCAGATATTTTTGCACTTGATAGCTGACCAAGGTGAAAACGCCGAAACTCCTGATTCCGCCCGTCCCGTTGCGGAATATGCAATGCAAAAGCATCGTACTAGTGTAAGTTGCATTACAAATTAGCCCAGCATTACAAATTAGATTTGTAGTGCTGGTTTGCCTTGACAAAGAAATGCATAAATGCAATTACTACGAGTACGATAGTTTTGCACAGCATATGGAACCACAAGGAGCAGCTGGACGTCAACTGGCCGCAGCTGCAGTCGCAAGAGAAAATCTTCGAGCACACGAAGATGGAAAACGTGCCCGACCACGTGCCACAGCAGCACATTGTGAAGGATTTGGACCCCACGGCAAACGCGTTCCAGGACGCCATGGACGGAGTAAATGACGACGGGTTTGGTGACGCGAACTTGGATTCCGTGGGAGATGGCTGGGAAGACATTGGAGGTAAAGAAAAAATTGGATTTTTTGCGCTGGTTTTTGATTGCATTGTTCCTCACGGGTGTACTAAGCAGTAGTTCATGCAGCAGCTGCTGTGAGTACTATCAAAATGAATTCTATCTAAATTGGTCATGAACTACTACAAAACAAATTTTCCACCACAGACGACATTGTCATAGAGCCAGTAGCAGGAGACGCCGCTGGAAAACCCCAAAAACCAGCACTGGCACCCGGTATCAAATGTAAAAATGTCTGGGTCTGGAAGATTCTGACACTTGTCATGCACGTTTTGCACGAGTCCTGATGTCTGTGATGCATGTCCTAGCATCACAGATTTTTTGAGAGCTTCTTGATGCCTATGCCGCATGACAAATGCCCTCTCCGGGTAGCAAAAATTACATTCCCTTTGGTACTCATACAATACAGATTTTTTTGGAATCCAAATGCAGCATCACAAGTTCCATTCTTCCAGACCCAGACATTTTTGCATTTGATACCCGGCGAGTCACCACAACAAGCGGCGCTGAAGCAAAGTACTTATAATATTGTGCGGACTAGAACTAGATGTTCTATATGCATCAACTTTTACAACTCACAACTGCGTTGAAACGTGCATCTCGAATGTTTGCCATGCTTTCAAGTTGTATGAGCTTTAATAACTCTTTGATTTTCACAATTAACCACCTCCATCAGGAAAGCTTTGCGTCGATTTGGTAATAGCGGGACAGTTCGACGACGCCCTCGACTACCTTCGCAGAAGAATTGGACTGGTGGACGCCAAACCCCTGCTCCCCTACTTTGAGAACCAGTTCCTCGGCTCCCAGTGCTCCGTCCCGGGGCTCCCCAACACCCCCTCCCAGCTCCATCTGCTCATGGACGGCCCCAATTCCCCGCGACTATCAAATGTAAAAATGTCTGGGTCTGGAAGAATGCGCGACTTGTGATGCAGGTTTTCCATGACCCATGAGGTCTGGAATGCGAGACCCAGCATGACAGATTCTTTGAGCTCTCTATCATGCCTTTCCTGCATGAGAAACTCCGTCTCAACTTGGTCAAAAGTGGACAGCTTTTGGGACTCACGCAACACAGATTTTTGCATCATTCAGATTTAGCATGACAAGTTGAATTCTTCCAGACCCAGACATTTTTACAGTTGATAGCGACTGCTCTACAGCTACGCCTCTCTGGTGGAAATGAAGCGCGAGGGGCACAGGCAGGTGCAGAGCGGGAAGTTCGACGAAGCGCTGGCGATCTTTAAGAAATTGCTGCACTGCATCACGCTCGCCGTGGCGGGTAATGCGGAGGAGGAAAAGGAGTTGACCGAGCTGATTACGACCGCGAGCAGTTACGTGTTGGCGTTGATGATGCAGATCGCGAAGAAGGACACGACGGACGTTAAGAGGGGGGTGGAGCTGGTAAACCTGATGACCGTCGTGCAACAAAACATCGAGCCGCCGCACCAGTTATCAAATGCAAAAATGTCTGGGTCTCGAAGATTGCGAGATTTGTCATGCTTGTCTGGCATGGCCAAAAAGTTTGTGATGCGTGTCCCAGAAGAGACCCTTTTGATGCCTGTCATGCAAAAACGCAGTTTGTCATGCGAAAAACACGACACAAAAGAGCGCAGATATTTCTCATGCTTGGCTGTGCATTACAGAGCATTCATTATTCCCAACGCAGCATCACAAGTTTTAGTTTCCAGACCCAGACACTTTTGCAATCCATACCAGTTTCTCTTCCTCAGGCAGGCCATGACTGCCACCTTCAAAGCGGAAAACTTCATCGATTCGGCGCACTTCGCCACCAAAATACTGCAGAAAAACATAAATCCCGCGGCCGGGGGCTTCGTGGAAAAAACCGTGCAGCAGGCGCGAGGGGTACTAGGACTAGCTTTCCTTTTTTTCCACTTGATAGATTTGTTTCTTATTATTCGTAGAAAAATAACAAGAAATTACAACAATTAGTTGTGCGCGACATTTTCGCACGCGGAAAGCAACAACTAACGAAAATGTAGTCCACTTTTGATAATTCTGCTCAATCTCTGGAAAGGTCCTCCGCAATGCCGAGGAGCGGGGAACAAACGCCCTGCCATATCGTAAGGAAAAATCCCCCCTCCGCATATCGAAAAGGAACGTCTCAGAAAATTTGTAATGCTGATTTGTGGCCACAAATCGTGTCTGTCTTGCAAGAAAGCAACGGCATGGGCGCCGCCCCATTATGCAGGCGGTTTGTCATGCTGTTGGTCCTACAGCATAGGCGTGCCCCATGCTAGGCGCCTAGGCCAAAACTTCTCCATATTGGCACGATATGGGCCTGCAGTCCTCTACTGCAAGACAAAGCTGATTTGTGTACGCAAATCCAGCAGCAGAAGTTTCGTTTTGATATGGGGTGGGGGCTTTTTTCACTTTGATATCCCACTCTCTTTCGACGTGACCCGCGTCGATCCGGCGACCGCAAAAATCTGCGCGGAATCCCTGACGGTCATCCCAGAAGGCGAGCAGTACGAGCGATGTAGCTTCTGCGCCGCGGTCTACAAAAAAATGTATCTGAAGCGCAAGTGCCGCGTGTGCGGCCTAGGGGAAGTCGGCAAGCAGGTCATGGGTATCGAGTTTCGGAAGAAATTTTAAGCGAAACTTTGTTGTGCCACGTTTGAAGATGTGCACCGCTGCGCCATGAAATTCTTGAAATGCGTAGTGACGAGCACTGAATTTTTCACGACTTTTATAAAAGAACTACAGCAGGACTACAAAAACAAAAGAAAAGCGAATACGTCAAATATGCACGAGGTCCTGTGCAAAAACGAGGAATGATAGACTCGTTTGATGCACAGTGACCCAGCGGATATGCCTTCGGTATCCGACAGGTAGGGAGATTTGTTGTTGTTTAATACACGATGTAGTCCTCTTCACGATGGGAAGTACTATCGTGGGCGGGGGCTGATTATATCGTAGTAAGTTTTAGTTAAGTACCCTCTGGGACTTCTTATGTAAGCGTAAGACTTCTCAATTTTTTTCCTCAACCCTGTGTAGTAAGTACCCTATGATTCCTTTGAGATAATTCTAGCTTGTCAGACGAGAATTGTAACCCAATTCTTCTGCGACGGCACGAGCTCGGCTCCCTTTCTCCCCTTGGCGACAAAAAATTTCGAAGAAAAACCTCACTCACTCATTTCGATTTCAAAGAAAATCTGAGTTATGTGACGGCTACAGCGAAAAGAAAATCTCCAAAGGCCAAACAGATGTCGCGGTCGCAGGCAGGCTGCTGACCGTGGGAATAGTGTTCGGCGACGCGGACTTTGACGCCAGGGTAATTATTGTTCTCCACAACTAATTATGCCGCGACTACTACTTACTCCAGGCAATCGCTGCAGCGATAGATGTTGGTTCGCTTTTCGCTAACTGAAGATCGACCACGCGATCGAATGATAGGCCGCGTCAGGTGGTTTCTTTCCAGTAAAATCAGATACGCTATGATTGATCAGAGGAAGGGTCGATAAAGTAGATCAAAGTCGTGAAAGAAATGATGTAGATTCAAACAGCAGCTGCATTTTCGATAACCCACACCAGCAGCGACGTGACCGCCGGGCATCATTAGTTGAACCGCGACGGAAGTAGATTTTTACGTGCCCCCTTGTACAAAGCATAGGGTTCTTTATGTTGTTGCGAACAGACAGGTATTCATATTTCCAGTTTTTTACACAGACGGAGTTAGGATTTGATAGACGAGTCTCGCTAGTTGTACTACTTATTTAGTCAGTGTCAGTTGCATTTTTGAGGATCTGCGCACACGACGACACCGCCCGACGTTTTAACACATAGAAAATGCCGTCCACCGCAGCTTCATCTCCGGTTCTGATCAGCGAGTTCTCTGCCGACGCGGAGCAGACGCTGACGGCAGCTTTCGGGAAGCCGAAAAACTGGCACACCCCGGTGATTGCTGTGGACAGCGAGGGCGTGGACCTGAGTCGTGTGGGGCAGCTCTGCATCGTGCAGCTGGCGACGCTTGATGGAGCAAGCTGCTTCATCCTGGACCTGCTGGGCAAGGAGGAAAGTGACCCCTTGGTCGCGTGGCTGCGGGAGTTGCTGGAAGACGACTCGGTGGAGAAGATCATCCATGACTGCCGCATGGACAGCGACGCGCTGTTTCACCACTTGCAAATCCGGCTCGAGAACGTGCACGACACGGCGTGCTGGTTCACGGTCAGCACGGGAAGGCCCAACGTCGGACTAAATGATACCCTGCGGTTTTACGAGCTGCCGCCCAACGCGGACCGGGACAACTCCGTGTACCGCACCAACCACGCGTTCTGGGCCACGCGCCCGCTGACCGCGAGCATGCTCGCGCGGGCGGGCGGGGACCTGGATTCGTTGTTTCTGTTGCGCGAGAAGCAAGTGGAGAAAGCGAGTGGATCGTCCGGGGCTGACGCGCGGTCCCGGAAGAAGTCGGAAGAGTTCCTCAACGTGGCACGCGACGCGAAGGTGCACACCTTCGTCGTGCGTGGCAGCGTCGGTGGGTTCATCGGCCGCGGCGGGGTCAACATTCGCAGTTTGGAAAGGCAGACCAACACGGTGATTTACGGGCGTGGGAAGCGCGAAGAGAACAAGTTTATGGTGTTCTACAGAAACGAAGCGGATCTCGCCAAGGTGTTACGGAAGGCGGGGTGTTAAGCTGTCAGTGATGTGTTCGTTGTAAGCATTCGAATTTTTGGCTGCGGTCCTCTCGCAGATCAGATTAACTTCTACACAGTTTCTTCGTGTATTCGCGCCGACTACAATATTTTTTTTCAGGCATGTATCTACTTCTATGGTTCCTCGCATCTGTGTCAAAATCGAGGCTCATCATCATTCAGTATTTGACCATACGAGATTTATATCAGACCCATCCATTATCACTATGATAAGTTTAAGTACGCTTTTCCGCAGGTGGAAAATAAACATTCATACGGCATTTTTCGTTTCACTCTACTACTAAGTTTTGAACATATTAAAGCACTGCTCAACTCCTCGTTTTGACAATGAGGCTCATTCCTTCATGATGAATTCCTGCTGTTGCAGCTGTAAAAAAACAACGCTTTGCGCTCATTCACGCAGTGGGTAAACAAAAAAAGTAAAAACCTCAGAAACTCGATGACATGCCTTACCTCAAACGTTTGCACTACTGTTCGAAAAAACGCAAACGCGAGAGCCGGAACTGAAACGCTCCGCATGGTTGTGCAGATGCTGCATGATCTACCGCGAAGACCATAATTACGAAGGGAAGCTCGAGAGCACACCGACGTGAGATGAGTGTTGTTTGAGCACCAACGCGTCCTTGATTCCAGACGAGTGACGATCTGTATTTCCACCGGACGCTACTGCTTGGTGTTGAGTGACGATGCTCATCACATGTCCTGCCAGAACAAGGGGGAGTGATTTATTTTGTGCCTTCTCAATCGTACGTGGGAGCTTCCGCTTCGCATGTGATGTGCAGTTGTTTAATTTGTTCTGTAGTTCATATTGCCTAGAAAAAAGCATGCTCCGCCTCGCCCGCGCCCTGCGTGGGGCGGTGGGCAAATGCCCCGTGTTGGCGGTGGAACCTAAGCAGCGCCGGATGTACCCGCTCAACATTATGTACGGTATATCAACAACTTGAAGAAGGACGAGTTAACCTTAAATTTCTGTTTATTTCCCATGGGATGGCATGATGACAAAGAACGATTTTTTCCTTTAAATCTCTGCGTTGCATAAACAAATGTTGAAATCAGGATGTGAACAAACAAAATCCTGTCCAGGTGGCGCCCACCAGACGCCGAACGTGGGTGTGACTCAGGGCGGTTGGTACATTGGTTACCAGAGTGAAGTAGAAAGGAGTCCAAGTCCTTCTAAGTAGCGCAGAAAGCAATGCATAGTTGCCATGTGAAGCAGGAGCTTTGCAGCAACAAAAACCTACTCCTGCATCATGCAGAAGACCGAAGCGAAATTTGTGTTGCAGACAGAGGCATGAAAGTACTTATAAAAAAGTTGGACCATGCAAACAGAAGATCTCATATTTCGCAGCATTCCTCAACCCCAACTGGGCCGGGGCATTCTATTTCACCTTGATATCTGATGGGGGATGTTCTGGGGTTACTACTACTGGTTTATCTTCTACGCGCAATATGCCTCCAGTATGAACCCAGACGTGCGGTTTGACGGGAGCCAGTTCACCGGGCAATATCAGTTGAAAATTTTGGGAAGGAGCCTTAGACAAGTGAGTGCTGTCATTGTCTAGTCCTGCATGTGGTCTAATCGTAGAAGTATCGAATGCGTAAGTAGCATGTTAGCATTGCAGTGTCTATAAAACGGTACGAATCTACTTCCAGTGCATCGACGAAGGCAACAAGTTGCATTTCTACTCAAAATTTTATGTCTGCATAGTCAGCGGCTTTTCTTCGGAAGCCGGTACGACGAGCCGGCGGAGTGGGTGCGGGTGTTGCCCCTGTCACCGGAGGCGCCAAAGTGAAGGAAATCGAAACCAGTTCGAGGACTGTCATTGCGGGGAGACATCACAAAGAATTATGTCTCAAATTTTCTGTATAGCGAGGACGCAAATCAGTAAGCAGGGACGTTACAACGGCTTCTAGCTGTGAACAATTGTGCGATGATCTGAAGAAGGAGCAACATAGTATAGCAGTTTGAGCAGTTTGAAACTACAACCGGTAATATTCTCTACTTCGAATAGAGACGACACTGGCGACAGAATCATTCTGTCGCCACAGACAGAAACCGCATGATTTGCAAACAGCTGTTGCAGAAGAGAGTTCTGAAAATTGTGTTTCGACCTCCTCGAGGATTCACAGAGCAGCAAGAAGCACGCACCTGCAAAATTTTGTCCGCTCTCCGCTCTGTTCGTTCTACTTCTACTTGTATTTTTACATTTCTACACTCACGGCTTACTTTGGGTTGGGAGTTTATCAGCAGCCTCTTACTTAGAGTAGTCGAGCCGCCACATTTTGACATGGTAAAGACTTATTTGGAACAGAGAGTTGCTTCGACCCCTTCATCCTCAAGTACAAGGATAATTTCCCCATTACGGAAAGCAAGTTTTTTTCGGAGAAAAACAAGATGTCCTCCTCGTCGTATCCGTCCTCTTCTTCCCGTGCTTTTGCTGCTGAAGACGAGAAGCAAGACGAGAAGCACATTGTCAATTTAACAAAAGATGAACCTTCAGCGTCCACCCCGGCGGGAAAAATGCAGAAGAAAAAGGACAGGGCCAACATCATCAAGGGTCTGCTGCAGCATCGGCTCCAAGAGATTGATTCCCAGCCTTCGGAAATCATCCCGAACCTGTGGCTTGGCAGTGTGGGCGCGCTGGTCGGCGGCCGTAGTACTACGCAGGCAAAAGCTACAACTGCTAATGACGACGTTGTTGGTTTTCGTCTAGCCGTTCCGCCGCCGTTTTTTACCCACGTGGTCAGGTGTGCGGGCGACATCGTGATAGGAAAGAAGAAAGAACCTCCTGCAGCTTGTTCCGAAGTAGACGTGGAGGGGATCATCGACGTCTTCACCAGTAGGAACGACAGCACTCCTGGGCAGCAGCTGGAAGTTGTGCAGAATTCCGGTAGCTGCAGCAGTTCTTCTACCGCTACTTTTCCAACTACCTCGACCACCAAGTTCCTCGATTTGAACATGCGCGACGCCGTATCCTGAGTAAAAACGTCCCCACCCCAGAGCTGTCATGCAAATCTGCATGCCAGAAAAGTTTCTCATGCGGAGCCCCACGAGAAGCGTTTTCTAGTCTTGCTCTGGAAATTGTGATGCCTACAATCAGCATTATATGCTAGATCTGTGATGCTGCTGCCCTACCTAAACCAGGACTACACTACGACGGCAAAGAACTTGTCATGCGAATTAACCAAAGCTGGTTGATTTGTCTAGCAGGTTTCCCATCTTGATTGTGGTGTGGGGACGTTTTTACTCAGGATACGCCGGCGAGTTTTCGGCTTTGAAAAACGCGCTGTTTGGATATGACTTGCTCAAACGTTACAATCTCAAACGTTACAAGAGACTCTGAGGTTTGTCTTGCATGATCAACATGACAGACTCGGACAACATTCCACTTTCTGCAATACAAATTTCGCCAGATTGTAGTGCGGATTGGGACTCCAGAACTTGTCATGCGCAATCCTATGAGAGTTGGCTAGATAATGCACTTCTTGCAACACAAATTCCAGATTCTATTGTAACGTTTGAGATTGTAACACCTGAGCGGGTTATATTGGAAAAGGCAGGGTGGTTTCACAGACAAGTACTACGGCAGCTGCAGACGACGAGGCGCTTGTAGTTCAAGAAGACCCTGCAGGTCGTGGCAGAGATCCTCCAGGCACCAGCTCCACTACCGTGTCCGTTCTCGACTTCATCGCGGAGGGTATTTCTCCGTGCAACACGTGTTTGGTTTGTTGTCGACAGGGAAGGTCCAGATCCGTCGTGGTCACCGCGGCGTTTCTGATGCTGAGACAGCAGTTTACTCTTGACTCCGCACTGAAGCTGATCAAGGAAAAGCGGCCGGTCGCGAGTCCAAATGTCGGCTTTGTCTTGTGCTTGAGACAGCTAGGAAGAGAGGACTTCTGGGGTCATGATCTCGAGGCAGAAAATAAAAATGCCGGTGACGTCGACAAAAGTCGTTCGGATAAAGAAATATTTGTAGATGAGCTGCATAAAACTGAACATTTTGGTTGTACTACAGGTATCTCAACTGTGCTTGTGGATCTCAACGTTGAGACCTCACAGCTCAACGTTGAGAAATATATCTCAACGACCAGCAGTGGTTTAGGGTTTCGGGTTTAGGATTTGGGGTTTAGGTCGTCGGGCAGGGCAGCCGCCGCCGGCCGGCCGGCCGGCGGCGGCTGCCCTGCCCGACGACTCTCGTGTCGCTCTCCTGCGCTATTCATTGTTGCCCGGCCCGTTTTGCGCGCCCCGTTGGCTTGTGTGCATTGTGTCTCACTATGCGCGCAGCCTCTGTGCGTTTTTCTAACTATCTATGAGCCCGCTCGCCGGCATTCGTGTTGGCGGGACCTCTGAGAGGTTTGTTGCCCGGGCTTGATGCGCACCTTCACGCCACGGAGTTCTTCTGTGCGCAGACCGTTGAGACCAGTCGTTGAGCTCTTCGCGAATCCGTTGAGGCGTCTCAAAGCGTTGGGGCGCAACCGTTGAGATTCACTCGTTGAGATTCCTGTATAACAACCGAACATTTTAGTACACCTGCCGCCAGCAGTGGCGAGGGGCGAAAACTCGAAGGTGCAGCTTCATCTGAAGCATGTGTCGTGGCACAAGAATACGGCAATCACAATTGATAAGGCAAATCTATCTGGCTGCTGCGCACAGCACAGCTAACAAAGGGGTTCAGATTCTTCGTCCTCTTTATGTTGCAAAGCCTTGGTCTCGTGCTGTTTCAATTGGTTGCTTGCCGTTGTCTTCTGTCAAAAAGGCTTTGCCAAGTAGACACGTTTGTCCAAGCGTAACTATCACTGTCATTTCGCTGAAAATCATCCGTTTTGCTCTTGCCAATGATGATGTGGAAGATAGAAAGTCTTTTCGTACAAGAAAAGTCGTTTGAAGGTTGTCGCACGACGAAATGTGCGTTCTTCTCGTACGTTCGTCCCCTTTCGTCCCGCTAGTGTGCCTCGTTCCGTTCGTTCGTTTCGTTCATTCGTCCTATTTCGTCGTGGCACGAAGATATTTTTTTCACTTCTGTCCCGAAGGTAGTTTTCGTGTTGCAAAGCCAATCCGTCTTGAAAGAAAAGTAGCTTCCCTTCGACATGCGTTCGTGTTTTATTATCCAAACACCACCAGGCTGACATCAAAGGTGCGCTAGGCCATTTTCACCCTTATAGATGAAAGAAAAATACTAGTACCCCACCAGTTTAATATCTTTCTGCCACTTCTTGAAAAATCGAGCACCATGTAAGTAAAATTTGAAGTAGCTCACCCAATTATGGCCGAGGAAGTTGGTTCTGCTGGCGGCACTTGAGAAGTCGTCCATATCAATGGTCTTCATGCGTACTTTCTCAGAAAATAATCCTTGACCACGACCTCGTTGTGACAACAGGAATTTGAACCACGTTGGCGTTTCACCCGGAGAGGAACGACAGTCAATCCACCTGCTGCGTCATTTTTAGGTTTGTGCGTCCGCGAAGGTAACAAGTCTTATTTTCGCCAAGGAGACAATGCGGCCCGTCGCGTTTTCGGTTCTTTCCGGGTTGTTCCTCCGCCGGACATTACCGGTCGTCGTCGTCCTCCTGAGCGAGGTTGCGGCAAAAGGAATTGTGGCTGGTCGTGATTTTAACGTGCCTCTAGATCATGGAGATTCGGGGTACCTGCGAAAACGGAGAAAACGTAAAAATACTATCGAGAATCCGGATCATTTGTCAGGAGCTCTACAGGTTGGACAGCCAACGTCGACCCTTCGAACAACAGCGGAGCATCAAGCAGGGGGACAACCTCAACCACGAGGACCACCCATAGGCGATGGCACTGCAGCAGGAAAAGATGCTTCCTCATTGTTGCAAAAGGCCACCACCTCTTCTGTTGTTCGCAGGAGTAAAGGAGAACTACCGGTCTCGTCCAACAAGCAATTGCCTGTAGTGCCCTCTCCGGCCCCGGAAGAGGAAAACGTAGGTCTAGGTGAAAGACACAATGACAATAACCCGACCTCGCGGGGTTCTTCGAGAAGGAAGGAAAAGACCACGACAACATCAAGGACGACCCTTGAAAATGGCAAGAAGGGAAACAACAAGCGTGATAAGCTTTCTTTCCTTCACGTAGGAACAAAGACAAACAAGAATCTTGTACAAGAACGTCGTGGAAGAACTTCTTTTAGAAGTACAACTACACAGCAGGAGGAGCAGAACTACAAAGACCAAAACCACGACCAGCGAGTTGCGGTAGAACCGTTATGGGAGGCTGCTAGTTTTGTGGAGGACCTGTGCCATGGCGAGAAATTCGCGAAGACGAGTTTGAGTTCGGCGGGACGAGAGTCCGTGTTATCATATCGAAAAACGTCCCCACCCCATAGTCAAGTTGGGAACTTAGCAACACAAATCCAGATGTTGTGGGAGCCACGCATGAGAAGTTGCAGTCCGTAGTGTAGTGCATGTGAGCAAGGACAACCGCAACACAAATCCATCTGCTTATCCTGTTACCAGCATTACAAATTCCAAAACACGACTGGAAATGCCTCCCTTGGGGATGCGCATTACAAATGTTCCTGTAATCGCAAATCTGCATGACAACTCTGGTGTGGGTACGTTTTTACACAGGATACGTGTACGACAAGACTCAACTGTCCGGCCCGGTCTTCATCGGGGAGGAGCTCCCGGTCACGCTGGAAGCGCCGCACCCCGTCACGAGCGCAGCGTGCCACGCGCACCTCTGTCTCGCCTTCGAACCGTATTGCTTTAAATGATTTTTTTGATCAATATCTCATGGTTTGACAAGTTCTACTTGAAGCGTTTCGTATAAGATAGAAGTTGATGTGCTAATTGTATCCATCAGTAAAACACGACAATGAGCACTACCGTTTTATTTGCTGACTCTCCCAGACGAAGTGATGTCCAAAAAGTTTTGCACTTCTGTGAGGCACAAACAGAATCACGAAAAAAACTCCACCCCAGGAACCGTTCTTTCACGGAGCGCACGTTTGCAGCGCCGGAAGGAGCAGACGGGTCTTTCCTACAGTTGGACCACTTTTCCCGTCGGAAAGCGCGGCAGGCCGACGGCCCAGCACCAGAGTCCTCCTCATCAAAGGGATCGGGAAAGGGCAGCGGCAGTAAGGGCAGCGGCGAAAAGGGAAGCGGATCAAAGGGCTCTGGCGGTCGAGCATCCTCCGGAGGAATCGCCCCTCTGGAGGAGGGCCGGACGATTAGCACGGCCCGGACGGTGCTGTCCGAATCGCACGATGTGCAATATCGCCCGCATAACCAACAATTTGGACCAGTTGTACATGGCGCCGGCGGAACGACAACGACCGCCGAGAAGTACAAGCTCGCGTTTGATTTGGCGCACACGGACGCTTTCAAGCGGTTCCACGTGACCCATTACCGCGAAGTTAGTCTCGACTCTCACGGCGCGCAGGAGCTCCCCGGCCTGGCCTGCGCCGACCACGCGGAGGAGCTGGCGAATGACCTGAGCTGGGTAAAAGTCGCGGCCGGCTCGCCGCTGGAGGTGTTTTTGAAGGCTTTGAATGGGCTCACCGTGGCGGGCCTCGCAGGCCACGTATTGCAGGAGGACCAGGAGGGCCACCATGGGCACGCGAAGGTCGAGGAAAATTTTGCAAAATTTTTCAACGCGGGCGCCTTGCAGTGGATTGCTGGGGCGGAAAACACGGGGCATATGCACCGAATTCTCGATCTGGCGGCGAAGGTGGAAGCTGCGGATAGTGCAGAGAAGTCTACAAAAATCATGGAGGAGATCGACCAGACCATGTTGCTAGCTTCCGCGGATGCCACGCAAGAGTCGGCGTCGCTCACCATGAGCATCCCGATGTCCTCGTCGTCCAACACAAGAACCGACGCGGGCGGGGCGAATCAAACGAATTTATCTGCAGAGAACCTCGCTCCGCAAGGTATGGAAGCGTCAGGATCGAAATCGTCAAAGTTGAAATGGTTTGTCATGCATAAACTGCAACCCACAAAATGCCTGTCTTGCAGAGTAGGCAAGACAGGCAGACTGTGAGCCTGTTGGTGGGTAGAAATGGAGCTGCTCAAGTAGCATGACAAAAGGCGTCTTCCTTACCTAAAGAGCATTACAGACTGGATTTCGGCTCTACCCAAATTTCTCATGCGCCACTTGGAAACTAGGCGCCAACTTGTATCCGGTTTATGCATCACAAATTATTTCTACTTTGTCGATTTCAGTCCTGACGCTTCCATACAAGGCGGCGGCACATCCTCCGACACCGGGAACGAGGTTGTGGACTTTCTGTGCAGTCCGTGCGGCTTGTATCGAAGAGAAAAAGTGTGTAAGTGTAACTTTTTTGCAGGAACAGCATCACAGATTTGTTTTGCATGACAGAGATGAAAACCTGTCATGCGTGCTAGTACGTGAAAACACGTATGAGAATAGCCTCTGATGCACATCCAGCATGACAAGTGTAACTGTATTGCAACGTCTGCAACACAAAGTTACCCTTGCGCAGTTTTTTGCTTGGATAGCCTGGCCCTCCTCGGGGCGTCCATTATCGGGGTGCTGGGGTGCGCGGTACTGATTTACTGTTCCGCCTTCGGATTCTCGGGCGACCGCGCGACCGTGGTAGAACAGCCGCCCGCAGGCGACAAACAGCATAAGAAAAAGGGGGCCAAAGACCCGAAAAACAAATCTTCGGGAACAAAGCCAGGAGGAGCTGCAACTTCTCCCGGAGGAGCGGGAGGCGGTGCGCCGCAGCCGGAGGGGAGTGGCACTAAGGCCGCGGGCGGAAGCAGCGTGCAGGCGGGCATCTCCCAGGGCGAGCGGTTATCCGCCGCGGAGAGGTCGGGTGGGGGAAGCGTCACCACCCACATCGTGGGACAAACCAATTCGGGCAGGATCAAAACGGACGCGCTCAGCGTAGAGGAAACCAACAATAGCTCCGGGGGCACCGCAGGTAGAAATAAAAGTTGTGCTTGCATTGCTTACATCACTTTAGTATTTTGCATGACTTCATCATCAATGTCAACCGATGATGTGTTTCATAGAAGGAAGTACTCAACTGAAAAAGGAATCTAGAATCTACAATATGTGAAAAAATACTCTTCCTCCCAGGTCGCAAAGTTTCCCGTGCTTCGCAGGGATTTTTGCAGCCGCCAGATTTTCCCGAGGACGGTATGGACGCGGTTAATAGCAACAATAATTCAAAAGGAGAACCTCTAAAAAATCGACGAAGCAGCGAGATGAACAACAAAACTGGGGTGAACACCTCGAGTGGGAGTGTTACCGCGATGAAAAACAAGAGCGCCGGGTCTAATGCTCCGAAACTGGCGTCGGATCTGCGCTCGAGCCACGGATCGCAAGTGGAGGTTATGGGGAGCGCAAGCGGTATTGTGAGGAAAAATCCCCCCTCCCCATATTGAAAGCGCATCTTTCTGAAAATTTGCGATGCAGATTTGTGACTACAAATCGCGTCTGTCTTGCAAGAGGGCAAGTTCAGGCTGTCCGCCACGTTATTCAGGCGGTTTTCAATGCTGTAAAGGAGCCTACAGGGCAGCCGTCCACCATGCGAGGCGCCTACAACAAAATGCCCCAGCTAGGCTTACGATCTGCGTGCTGTCCTCTACTGCAGCACGCATCGGATCTGTGTATCCAAATCCAGCAGCAGAGTTTTCGTTTTGATATGGGGAGGGTGGATTTTTCCTTTTGATAAGCGGAAGCGCCGCGTTTCCGAAGAGTGCCGGCAGCGGCGCGCCGGTTTACGACCAGACCGAGCGCGAGAATCTCTTGGAGGAGGACGCTCGCGGCCCGCCTTCGTCTATCAAATGCAAAAGTGTCTGGGTCTGGACCATCAAAGCAACTTGTCATGCTAAATCTGAATCATCGAAAAATCTGTGTTGCGTGATTACCAAAGGCTGTCCACTTTTGAGCCAATGGAGAGGCGGTTTCTCATGCAGGATAGGCATGATAGAACTCTCACAGAATCTGTCATGCTATGTCTTACATACCAGACCTCGTGGGTCATGGAAAACCTGCGCGACAAGTCTGGCACTCTTCCGGACCCAGACACATTTGCAATTGATATCGTCCGCGGCAGCGCAAGAGCCGCCGGAGACGAGCTCGGGGGGTGGCGAAGACGAGGATAGCTCGGACGAGGAGAGCGCTGCTGGAAAGGGCCCGCAGAAAAACAAGAAGGGCAACACGGAACGGCTCGATTTTTTGAAGAACCGCGGGAACCGGGGGAAGCCGGGGAAACCGCCAGATAAGAGGAAGAGCGCGACTGTGGTAAACTGTGAATTTTTTGTTTTGCACATTTCACTTAATACCTCTGAAAAAATGTGTCATGCAATAAAGACAGTCTGTTTATGTCATGCAATAAAGACAAAAAAAAACAAAAAACAGGATGGAGGGGCGCTGAAGGAAACGCCGATGCCGAGTTTGCCGTCGGGGGCGGAATACATCCCATCTTCTGGGTATGGATGTGTCAGAGTTGAAATCGACAAAGTTGAAATAATTTGTCATGCATAAAATGGACGCCAGTTGGAAACCAGATTCCAAGTGGCGCATGACAAATTTCGGTGGTCCCTAAATCCAGTTTGTCATGCTGTTTAGGCAAAGGAGAGGGATTTTCTCATGCTACTTCAGCAGCTCGAGCTGTAACCCCAAACAGGCCTACAATCAGCCTCACTTGCCTGCTCTGCAACGCACGTACCTCGGGTCATGCATTTTATGCATTACAAATTATTTCAACTTTCACGATTTCAAACCTGACGCGTCCATACTGGGAACGTTGGTGGAAACCTGCCCTCAGGGATGCAAGAGCTGTAGGTGCAGAAAAGGTGCCGACTTTTCTGCCGGTATCGACAAAACAGTATTTCTTGCACGCAGTTGTATCACCTCTTCATAACCCTACTTGAACCCTGTTATACATTTCAGTGTCAGATTTGCGAAAGATTCTTTTTGCGAGTGTACAACGTTTCATTTTGCACAACAAATTTATATTTTTTTGCGTTCATACTTTTTCTTTTTGCGTGCACGACGAGAACACCTACTTTGCATTGCATTCGCACGATGTGATGGTAGAGCGCGCGGCATCGACGAGAAGGTTCTCTACCACCAAACTGTAATCCGATTTGAACAGAAGCAGTGCTAAGAAAACTTTTGCCTGTCTCTACAGGCAAAGATCGCACAGCGTGTCCGGTGCTGCGAAGAAAATTCATCATTATTTTGCCCGAAGTAGAAGATGAAGACCACCTCTTCTACATACACACGCGTACAACCCCTAGTACACTTTTTGACAGAAAAACGACATTGCCGTTTGCGCGGGCATGGTTTTTCTCCTTAATTAGTTGAGTCATCCACGACTTAATTTTTGCGCTTCTGCGCCAAGAAATTTATCTTTTCCCGACCCATCTCCCCTGCTTTCATCCTCAGCATCTCAGCACACGATATTACAAGTGCAGCGAAATAAGAGCCGCTGCATTTGGATTTGGAAGTAAGAAATAGATGCAAACAGCACATTAACATGATCCCATATTTGATATCAACAACCCGAAAAATTATGCAAGCATGAATCGCTCCAAAAACCGCTATCGAGGCGGCTCGTGGTTTCCTGGTGGTGATTCGCATCGTTTTGTTTTGTTCGCTGTATTTCATTATGTCTGCGTACCAACCTCCCTCGTCGCCCCTTGATATAATCCTCTGCGATTCTGACATTCGTTTTTTCAGGAGCTATTTTCATCGTTTTCGTTTCATTATCATTCGGCGTCGCTCCTTGCGGTTTACAGCTGCGCTGGATCATATCAGTAAAAACACAATCGACGCAATGCTTGATCGGGAAAAATGAATGAGAATTTTATCGAGAGACTGAACCGTCAGCCTGAGAGCTGAGTGCGGTTCGCTTAAGTAGAGTGGAGAAGAAGTAGAAGCTACTCGAAGAATTTTTATCGTGGACCACTGTGATGTGAGAAGAGGTGCTCGTGCTGCACCAGTTCTTTACGACATTTTGTGCTTGCACCGTGCTCGTTGTTGTGGCACAGTAAATAAAACGACGAGACAAGAACCACGACCGGGGCATATTACGACCAGTTGGATTTCTTGAGTGCATTTTATTCGTAGCCGAGGATGTTGAATTCGGAACTGATTCTAACGGCGTGGTCGTGCTGGTGTTGCAAAGGTACTTACTACAGCATGAAAATGTAAAATGGAATTCATTGTAGCGAACCACGAGGTAATATAGATCGGACAAGAACAAAAACTCGAAGTAAGAAATGTCCGCCCCGGCCGCACCGCCTCCCGCGGAGGGCGCCGCCGCGGACCCGGCGGCCGCGGCAGAAGCTATTGATTGCAAAAATGTCTGGGTCTGGAAGACTGTCATGCATATTTTGCAAGACCCCTGACGCCAGTATTGTATGCCCTAGCATCACAGATTTTTTGAGGGCTTCCTGATGCCTTCTATACCGCATGACAAATGCCCTCCCCGCGAAGCACAAACTGGACCCCTATTGCTTTTCATGCAATTCAGATTTTTTAGAACAATCCAAGGACAGCATGATCACAAGTTGCAACCTTCCAGACATCCAGGGATATTTGCATTTGATAGAAGCGGCGAAGAAACAAGAGGCCGATGCCGTGGAAATGATGAAGGCAAAAATATCGACCGGAAAAACTTTTGGTGGACAGCACTACTGCAGAACGAGTTCTATTGTGCCGAGAAGATGATCCTTGCGATGCGGTTTTTTCGGTCTCCGATAATTTGGCATGTAGTTCAGGAGCACGACCATCAACGGCAAATTTACATTGATTTTTGTTGTTCATTGTCCATATTTTTTTAATGAAAAAAACATCGACCACGACTTCTTGTTGCCATCGCAACAAGAACCCCCAGTTGTCAACACGTAGACAGGAAAAGAAGAAGAACCGTAAGAACAGGCATGAAAGTCTCTGTCTGCTATGGTGCTGTACTGCTTTTCCACCGGATAATAAGCCCGGGTGAACCAGAAGGAGGTGCGGTCACGTCGGTTTCGGGACAGCACGACGGAAAACATACCACCGAGTTACAAGTCCAATTCCCCAAAAGAAGACCTGCTGCTGCAGCATGTGTCAGAATTCGAGCAGCAGTTCCTGTCGGTATGGAATTATATTGGAAGTTGCTTCATCTACAGCTTTTTTACACTTTGACTTGTTTCACTTCATGCAACTATTTCATCGACTCATGCCAGCACTTGCGTTTCTTGTTGGCAATCCGACCACCCGTTGTACGAATAGAGTTGCTTGCATGCCATGTGTGGGTTGTGACAGGTAATTTTATCCAGGTCGATTTAAGTATCAAAATCAATTATTATCTTCGGTTCTTTTTCTTTATCGCAGCTACTTACGGGGGTCGAGGTCGTGGAAGTAAAGACTATTAAAATCTTCTCTCCGACTAGGTAGGAGGTGGAAAATCAACTTTCTCACCAGGTGTACGGGAACCGTTTTCTTTTCCTGTGTCCCCCGAACGAGTGCGACGTGCCGAAATTTCTGCCCACGACCATAAAACCCACGCACTTGCCGTACCAAGAACTGTATGAGTACCAGACCTGCGCGGACTACGTGGCGGACCGACTGAACTACGAGGAATTGATTCCCGTGGACAAGTATGGATTGCAAATATGTCTGGGTCTGGAAAATTGCTGAGGTTTGTGATGCTGTGTCTGCTTGACACAGAAGCAAGGTGTGCCATGCAAGGCCTAGCGTCACAGGTTTTGAGACGGTTTCCCAATGCTTAATCCGCATGACAAACGCCTTCCTTCGGCGACAGGAAAAGGAACGCCCTTTGCTGTCTAAGCATAACAGATTTTTGTGTGATCCAAGTATGCGTCACAAGTTCGCACCCTTCCAGACCCAGACATTTTTGCATTTGATAACAAGTACCCCAAGGTAATCCCGAGTCCAACCACGGTCTTGGACTGGCGAGCCGGGGACTCCTTTATCCAAGAAAAAAACTGTGTAAGTGTAAGTTTGTGTTGCAGAAAATGCAAAACTGTTACACTTGTCATGCTGGACATGCATCAGAGGCAATTTTCGTGCGTGTTTTCACGTACTAGCCACGCATGACAGGTTTTCTGTGTTATGCAGAGCAAACTTGTGATGCTATTCCTCAAAGAAACTTACACTTACACAGTTTTTTGCCTGGATATCCTTCGACTTTAGCATAATATCTATGCAAGATGGATATCTGTACTCTCAAGTTGAACTACAACCCGTGCGCTGAAAATTGTCATGCTGGTAGTTGTACATGTACATCACCAAAATCACAAAAGGATGAGGACCCTCACGGTAGCGAGATGTCGTGCTTAGGCGAACGACAGCACAGCAGGCGTTGACTCGGAGGTCCTTTTGTCAACATATCCACCAGATGCTGGTGTTTAAAAGTATGTGGATGCAAGCTAGTAAATGAGCTTGTTTTATTTTTTCACCGCCCGGGGCGGAAAAGCGGATGTTTGCATTGCATATTCCTATGTTCGATGCTGATCGGAGTTGGGTACGACGCCTACTGCGTTTCCGGGTTTGCGCCACGGTATTAAGAAAGTAGATTTTGATGTACCGAGTGTATAATATGCATGATTTAGGATTTGAATATGGAATGTTTGTGTTGCACCAAGCAATGAATCAGCCACGTCAAGAACATCATTTATTTAGGATGGAGAAGGATTAGAAAATTATGCAACAAGTGAAAAAACAAAAGGTTTATCGCTACGAAGTGTGAAACTATGGAGCACTGCGCCGTCGAACTGGCGGTGTTGGACGAGCGAAACGAGATCGTTCCCTCCGGGTCTTTATGCATTGCAAATATGTCTGGGTCCTCTGGAACAAGATGAGTGCAAGTTTCTCATGCTCGGCTGGCATGTTGACTCTTAAAACTCAGTCTGTGATGCATGAGCAGGAAAAGATCCTCTTGCCTGCCATGCAAGAACACAGTTTTTCATGCGCAAAACGAAAGACAGAGCAAGTAGAACGAAAACTTGTCATGCTTGGCTGCGTCTACGAGTGCGCCTACCATTCACAGATTTGCATCACAACTATCCAGACCCATACATGTTTGCATTTGATAGTCTTCGTCCAGCAGCTCTAGCTCCAAGTCCGCACCGAAGACAGAGGGCATCCCGAAACGCCCGCCCTTCAACAAGTCGGGTTTTATAACGGAGCAGACGGATAAGGAGAGGCTTGAGGCAAAAAGGAAGTATGACTATCGTGAGAAAAAAGTGTTACAGTTACACATTTGTTGGAGTTTCTGCATCACAAATTTTCTCTGTGTGGCAGAGAAGACTTGTAATGCGAAGATCATAAGGGAAAACAGGAAGGAAACGAGGCTCCCAAGCATTTCCTGCATGAGAAAGGTCGTCTGTGTTGCCGGTCTTGCAACACAATGTGTAACTGTAACACTTTTTTCTTGCGATAATGACGAGGCCATGTGCAGTGACAGCGACGACGAAGAGGTAAAATATTTTTGAGACTGATATGACCTGCTCAAACGTTACAATCTCAAGCGTTACAATAGAATCTGAGACTTGTCTTGCATGATCAACGTGACAGACTCGGACAGCATTCCACTTTCTGCAATACAAATTTCGCCAGATTGTATTGCGGATTGGGACTCCAGAACTTGTCATGCGTAATCCTGTGGGAGTAGGGTAGATCATGCACTTCTTGCAACACAAATTCATTCTATTGTAACGTTTGAGATTGTAACACCTGAGCAGGTTATAACTGAAATAGCGCTCCTAACTAGGTTGGTTTGCCTCTGCTCATTGTGGAATTATGTGAAATCTCTCATATAAGTTGTGGTTCCTATCTTTCTTATTTGTCGAGAATGGAATCTTAGGGGAGTGAAGAACATCAATATTAAATGAATGTTTTTTTATTAGGACATGCCCGAGGATGCCGGCCAGCGCGTGCACTGCTGGGTGCTGATTCGGCAGGGGCTGCGGGGAATGACAGAAGATATCTACATCGAGTGCTCCACCGGCAGGTGTTACAAAGTGGCGGACTCCCCGTATCTCAAGGTCGACCTGGTCTGGAACCACAAAAACCTGTGGGTGAACTATCCTGCGTGAAAACGTCCCCACCCCAGAGTTGTCATGCAAATCTGCATGCTGACAATGTTTCTCATGCGGAGCCCCATGAGAAGCATTTTCCATTTGTGTTTTGGAATTTGTCATGCTCCAATCAGCATGATATACTAGATCTGTGATGCTGCTGAGCTAGCTCAAACAGCACTTCTGCAACATGAGTCCAGATTTGTCATGCAAAACAGCCAAAACTTGTGGATTTGTCTAGCCGAGTCCCCATCTTGACTACATCAGTGTGGGGACGTTTTTACATAGGATATGAACATGCAGAGCGAGATTCCCGCGTCCGAAATCTCGCTGAACCTGAACGATCCCAGGTTTTACGAGTATCGTATTTAAAAACGTCCCCACCCCAGAGTTGTCATGCAAGTCTGCATGCTGAAAATGTTTCTCATGCGGAGCCCCCTGAGAAGCATTTTCTAGTCGTGTTTTGGAGTTTGTCATGCTCCAATAAGCATGATATACTAGATCTGTCATGCTGCTTCACTACCTCAAACAGCACTACACTACGGTGCCAAACTTGTCATGCAAAACAGCCAAACCTTGTGGATGCATGTGTCTAGCCGATTCTCCATCTTGACTATGGGGTGGGGACGTTTTTACATGGGATAACGAGTACGTGCTGGTCACTGCGGATCAAGCGGGCGATGAGGGGGGAGACTCGGAGGAAGCCAAGGAGGACGAGGAGGGCGGTGACCTCGGTGCCGGCGACGCCGGGGACCAGGCTATCATACAGAAAAAAGCAAGCAGGGCATATATAACTAAACAAAAAAATTGCTATGGGCGAGCACATACCATGCTGTTCCGTTACGCAGTGCGCGACTTTTCTGTGTGTTTTTTTTGCGTTACAAATATGCCTTGCCTGGCTTTTTCTGTGGGATACAGGCGGACAAAAACAAGGAAAAAGTCCAGTACCTGGACAACCCACCGAGCTGGAGCAAAAAGATTGGTATACTATATGAGTGCAGGAGAACTGAGCTGTAGGAGATCTATGCAGTGGGTTTGTTATTTTTGTAGCTGTATGCTCCAAGTCTGGGAGCATACAGCTACAAAAATAACAACTCAATGGTTTTACAGCCTCTGCTTCTGGCAGAAGAAGAGGCTGTAAGAACTAACATGAAATTAAATGACTTTCAAAATCTATTTGGAAAAAATAAACTCTTTGTACAGAAATCACGCCAGCGGATTTTCAAGCGCGGTACTACCACGGCGAAAAGGTGTCGTACTACATGAAATCAAAAGTCGAGCGGTATTCCCCCTACACGCAGGTGGACGGGGTGGTCCGACGGGTGACCCTGTTCAAGGACGTGAGGAGAATGCGCCCGAAGCTGGTGGAGGAGCTCTTCCAGTTTCGAAACGACAAGCTCGTCAGGAGGCTGAAGCACCCCTTTGAGAACAGAGCGGTCGAGTCGTTTCTCACCGGCAGAAGTAACGCCCTCAAAGAAATCGAAGAGGTAAGTAGAAGATTTTTGGCGGGATTCATTTTTCGTCCGGTGCTGTGAAAATTGTTGCATCTCGTTGACCAGCAATAAAGTGAAGAAGTGCTTTCGATGCCACGATCCGCGTCAACTGTCTTTTTACTACAGAGACGTAATCTCTTTGCGCAAGATGAATCGTGTGATGTTGAAATCCAGCAAATTCACTAACCCCGCCCCAGGTATTTGGCTCCAAGCGGATTCTGACGTATTACCCGAGTTCCAGGCTCGACGGGCTAGAGAAAACGACGGAAGAAGTGGGAAAAAAAGTCTGTGAATACTTCCAAGCGCGCGACGACAGATTGATCTACCACTCCGTCAAACTCGGGCCCACCGACCCCTTGCAAGCCGGGAAGCAGCCCACAATACACGTTGAGGGGATCGGTGTTTACTAAGATGATTAGCTTTGTACCTTTTTTGCTTGGGTGACTGTATCCGGAGTGAATGCAGCTGCTCCAGAGCGAAACGACAAATGGTCATGCAACTACGTAGTTCTTACCAACAAATTGAAATTTCGTCCCCTATCACAGGTGAACTAGCCATCATCAAGATGACGCTGAAATACAGCAGGAGAGGGGAGCAGGAAATGAAGCCCGGATTCGCGCAGGAACCAATATCAGACACGACAACTCACGATCCCAGCCGAATGCCATTCGTTTCTGACAGTCAGATTATCAGTCAGAGATGTAGAAAATAAAGTGCTTTGTTATCTTTTTTTGCATGATCACAGGTCGTGGCGGCTCGACCTACTTGCTCCAAGCGACGCAACCACAAAGCATGTAGATGTCATCTTCGAAAAAGCATTTTTTACTGGCTTGCAATGCCCTATTAAGTAAGTACTTTGATGTGCAACTGCACAAGAAGCGAACTGGCAGGGCAACTGTAGGTGAAAAAGTTGTCGCGCAGGATAAGGAACGCCGGACTACCACAAAATTGTGTTCTACGTGTCGGAGGGGAAAATCCGGGCTGACCTGCACGGCCCCCGGTCGAAGATCGTCGACGAGTCGCTGGTCTACATCAAGGAAGACAACCAGCTGCGGCCCCTGTCCGCGCCGACGGGGAGGCTGTCAGACAATCAACTGCGGGATTTGATTCAACTCGAGAAGAACTCGAAGGTTTCCTTTCAGGATATAGCCTGCTCAGGTGTTACAATCTCACACGTTACAATCGAATCTGGAATTTGTGTTGCAAGAAGTGCACTGCCTAGCTTACTCCCATAGGCTTGCGCATGACAAGTTCTGGAGTCCCAATCCGCACTACAATCTGGCGAAATTTGTATTGCAGAAAGTGGAATGCTGTCCGAGTCTGTCATGCTCATCATGCAATACAAAACCCAGATTCTATTGTAAGGTTTGAGATTGTAACGTTTGAGCGGGTCATACAGGACGTGGTGTCAAAGATCTACGGGGAGTATGGGGCGCGGAGAAAAGAAGAAAATTTGATCAAGGTGGTCTACTTATATCAACTGTAAAAATGTCTGGGTCTGGAAGAGTTCATGTTTGTCATGCTTGTCTGGCATGACTCTTAAATCTGTCATGCACGTTACCCAAGAGCTCCGTTTTTCTGTGATGCAGAAGCGCAGTTTGTCATGCAGAATAGGCAACACCTAGGAGCTCAGAAACTTGTCATGCTGAGCCAGGATTTGTAGCGTCATCATGAGACGCCACCCAGCATCACAAGTTCCCAGACCCAGACCACATTTTTACTTTTGACAACTTACTTGCTTCGACAACCTAGTAGAAAGATCGATTTTCCAACGTCCTGTGTCCTTGCACTACCAGAAGTACAACTAGCGCTGGGCGTTCTAGGTCTCTTTGTTTTCATCATCTCGAGATGATGAAAATGAAAAACTTAAAAAATCTGAACCACAGGTGCACCGTAAAAAGGAGCCGGGTATCGAGAAGGAGCCCGTGCTCGAAAAGTCCGTATACGACATCGCCCGGACCAGGGCAGAAGAGGAGGAGCAGGTGCAGGCAGTCACCAAAAAAGAGGATGATAGCATGCCAACCGACCAGCCAGACAGCAAGGTGGACTTCTTGGCCAGGTACAGAATTGATTTATGTGACAGATGTAGGTCATTATAGTTGGCGCAACGTGTTGTTTTAGTTGCTTTTTTTCTGGTGCAGCGCATCATGATCTTGCGTTCGTTTTCATCTTAGTGCCTGAATTCTTAGTTAGTTGCACTTAACTACTCGCTACTACTTGTGCATCGACATGAAGAAGAAAATGAATCGAAGTGTGATGTTGCTAAGTGCTTTGTTCGTCGAAGAATGTATTAGAGGTAAACAAACTGCTGTGTATAAATCAGGTATCTGGTCGACTTATCGAATGTAAAAATGTCTGGGTCTGGAAGGTTGGAACTTGTGATGCTGCATTTGGATTCCAGAAAAATCTGTATTGCATGAGTACCAAAAGGAATGTATTTTTTGCGACGCGGAGAGGGCATTTGTCATGCGGAATAGGCATCAAGAAGCTCCGAAAAAATCTGTGATGCTAGGGCATGCATCACAGACATCAGGGCTCATGCAAAACGTGCATGACAAGTGTCGGAATGTTCCAGACCCAGACACTTTTACAGTTGATACGACTTCCAAGGAAAAGCGTTGGACGCCCTACAGGCCGAGTTTGTCGCCAAAAAGTGCAAGAACGACTTCCGCAAACGACTCCCTATCAGATGCAAATATGTCTGGGTGGTCTGGAAGAGTGGAAAACTTGCCATGCAGGTTTTCCATGGCTCATGAGGTCTGGGATGCAGGACCACCTAGTGTGACAGATTCTGTGAGATCTCTATCATGCCTGCTTATCCCACAAAGGAAATTATATGCCGCTTTCAATTTCGTCAAAAGTTAACCACTTGTGGCAATCTTGCAACACAGAGTCTTGCACGATCCAGACGTAGCATGAGAAGTTGCAGCGTTCCAGAGGCAGGACCCCAACATATTTGCAGTTGATACGCCTGGACCGGGCGCAGATCATCCAAAGGAGGCTGGAAACGGAGCAGGAGAACTTGAAAAAGAAGAGAGCACAGATGCTATCAAAAGGAAAAATCCCCCCTCCCCATATCGAAATGGAAATCTGTGATGCGGGTTTTGTGTACACAAATCGGATTTGTCTTGCAGTAGAGGACTGCAAACAGATACAAAGCCGGAGTAGGGGCGTTTTTGCGTAGGCACTTAGCAAGGCAGGCATATCCTCCGTAGGCCATACAGCATTACAAATTGCCGGCAGAACGCGGCCAGGTCTTTGGATTTGCCTTCTGGCAATACAGAGACGATCTATGGCCTCAAATCTGCATCACAACTTTTCTGAAGTATCCCGCTTTGGTATGGGGAGGGGGGATTTTTTCTTACCATAGATGCAGAGAAGAGGCGGCGACAACGTCGAGAAGGTACAAATAATAATAACTATGCAGAAATGAGTCAGCGGTGGCCTATTATTATAATCTATAGGGGGCCGCTTAGAAAATTTTTCTAAGAGAAATTGCTTAGGCGGTACCACTTAAGAGAGCTCCTTAAGAGAGCTCCTTAAGGGAGCGCCTTAAGAAGTTTCCTCAAGAAGCTTCCTGCAGGACGGACGTAGCTTGCTTCAGGAAACAGCTCGAGCCGTGCCCGTGCTCGCTGTCGCTGGGAAAATGTCACGCCCTTGTGGCCAGGGC
Source organism: Amoebophrya sp. A120 (assembly GCA_905178155.1). Lineage (NCBI taxonomy): Eukaryota > Dinophyceae > Syndiniales > Amoebophryaceae > Amoebophrya > Amoebophrya sp. A120. Next base: position 1,178,833 of record CAJINV010000018.1, on the reverse strand, counting down.
ACGAGATTTCGCGTACTCCAAAATCTCACGTCCTTGTGGCCAGGGCATGAGATTCCGGGCTCCGAAATCTCATGCCCTGGTGCCGAGGGCATGAGATTTTGCCTGCTCCAAAATGAGAATCTCATGCCCTTGTGGCCGGGGCATGAGATTCCGGGCTCCGAAATCTCATGCCCTTGTGCCGAGGGCATGAGATTTGGCCTGTTCCAAAATCTCGCGTCCTTGTGACCAGGGCATGAGAGTCCGGGCCCCGAAATCTCATGCCCTGGTGCCGAGGGCGTGAGATTGTGACTGCTCCAAAATCTCATGCCCTTTTGGCCAGGGCATGAGATTTTGCCTGTTCCAAAATCTCACGCCCTTGTGGCCGGGGCATGAGATTCCGGGCTCCGAAATCTCATGGATGCCCTGGTGCCGAGGGCATGAGATTATGACGGGAAGAGGCGGCCACAACGTTGAGAAGGTACAAATATGAGTTTATATTTACGTGTTTTGAGAAAACATGGCTACCAATCTATCACCCCCATCGGGTTTCTTGCGCACGACAGGGTGGTCGCATGATCTTGCGTGTTTTTGCACCGCTGGGTGAGTTGTGTATCACGCAAAAGATATAATTGCATTTGATTTGTTTCCTATTGTCCTCAAAGATGATGTGTCCACACGCACCACAGGACGAGCGACAGTTCGAGCAGTTTCAGTCGCAGGCGATGTTTAGGATCCAGATCCTGGAGCAGCGGCTGGCCAGGCACGAGATGCACGCGGTCAAGAAGTTCGTCGAACTCGAGAACGCGCTCGCGGAAGACCCACGGCTGTCTGCCATGTGGCAGAAAAAGTAAGCGAACAGCTTGCTGGTCTTCAGCCAAAGCGTCACGAGAGCACAGCAGGGTTGTCTCTTCGGGGACCTCGCGATGTTGAAGCAAGAATCTGTAATGAGCACAGGCTCTGAAGACCTCTCTGACCAAAATTATTACCCAATTACTTATTCGAAATAAACTACTTGTCATTCCTACAGAACCAATTTATTATCGTGTTTCGCAAGAAGAAGAACAGAAGATAGTGAAGAAAGAATGTGATTAACATTGTAGCAAGGTTATGGTTATGGAAATACTACACAGCAAAGTGCTGCGGCACTGGAAGGAGGGCGATGTTACCTATCGCCTGCGTCATTCGAGAGAAATGTTGTTGACAGCAGCACAGATTGGTGATTTCCTCGCACCAACAGATATGTTTCAGCCGGAACGACCGGCTGAAATAAGACGGAACAGCACCGGTGCTTCGTTTCATTTCTAACAGCGATAGGCAAGCGTGAGTATCGATTAGTAGACGACAAGATTGGCAGCTTAGGAAGAAATGCATTCTGTACACCAGATTCGATTTGAATGAAAATGAGGAAGCCACTGTATCTTAGAAACGGAAGTACTCCACCAAAAATGCAGCAGTGCGAAGAGAAGAAATGCAAGAAAGAAGCAATATGCTGCATTTGAAGCGCGCAAGAGCTCGAGTGCCTGACTAAGCGTTTGGCGGGAGTAGTGGCGCGTTGATCGCAATCGCCCGCTGGATGTTCAGACCGTTTTGTGCCTGCGTGCTGCAGGGGATCCTTTATTATCGCGATGAAGTTCAAGAAGTTAAAGGTCAGCCGATGTAGTTCTTGCAGTAGAGTTCCTGTAGAGCAATCATTTTGATGTTCACACTTCTCCATGGAAGACAAGGATCGCCTTCTATTTCAGAAAGTTCTACTAGAGTAAGCATCAAAGCGAGCCCGGATTATTTCTATCGGATGTTGCCGATCAGTTTTGCAGCGTGCTACTTTTTCGTTCAACGGAAACCTAAAACTTCTCTTGTTTTCTCTGAACCAGCGACTCAAAAGAAAAAACAGTTTTTTCCTAGCGACTTTTCCTTTACAATACATAGACACCACCATAATTCTTTACGCGTGCGCCTTGATGTCCCGAGGACTCCACCTACGCCAGAACCCAAATAAAGTAGCTGCGTAATAGATAGTCTACGACCAGAAACATGACGGACGCGATGGCGTCGAAGGCCATTCCCAAGGCCGCGGGCTACGGGGGATCCACCACCTCCAGCTCAAATCCGTACGCGAACAGGGCGGACTATGGAAGCGTCAGGTTTGAAATCGTCAAAGTTGAAATAATTTGCAATGCATAAAATGCATGACCCGAGGTGCGTGTATTGCAGAGCAGGCAAGTGAGGCCGATTGTAAGCCTGTTTGGCGTTACAGCTCGAGCTGCTAAAGTAGCATGAGAAAATCGCTCTTCTTTGCCTAAGCAGCATGACAAACTGGATTTAGGGACCGCCGAAATCTGTCATGCGCCACTTGGAAACTGGGCTCCAACTGGCATCCATTTTATGCATGACAAATTATTTCAACTTTGTCGATTTCAACTCTGACACATCCATACCGACAAGGCCTTCGAAGAAAATTTGCAGAAGGAGGAGAAGCACCGCGCGGCGCAGGGGAGAAAACGGGAGCGGCAGAACGGTGGCTCGAGTGATCAAGTGATCGACGTGGAGACGCAAGTGAAAGTTCCCGCCGACATTGCGGACAAGGTGTTAAAAAAACCAAGAAGGGAGTGCCCGTATCTCTCGACCGTAAATCGGAACGTGCTAGACTTCGATTTCGAGCGCGTTTGCTCAGTGACGATGAGGGACCAAAACATCTACGCGTGTCTGGTCTGCGGGAAGTTCTTTCAGGGTATACATGTTTGTACATACAAATTCGTTTGTAGACCCTGATCACGTTTTTCATCGAGTGTAAGCATTTTGCATGCCTTTATTTCCACATCTTCCCGGAAGAACCCATTGGAAAATGTAATTGCATAAATAAAGAAGACAATCGCAATTCGTCGACGTTGATCTTGCCCACTTTTCTTCAGGTCGCGGCAAAGGCACCACGGCATACCTCCACTCGCTCGAGTGCGAGCATTACGTTTTTATCAATTTGGACAACGCGAAGATCTACTGTCTCCCCGACGATTATGAGGTGATCGACGCGTCACTGAACGACGTGAAGTTCAATCTGCGGCCGAAATACCAGCTCCACGACATTTTGGAGATCGACAAGGGCAACCACGCAAAGTCCCTGGATGGGACGGATTTTATCCCGGGATGTGTGGGGTTGAACAACATTAAGCAGTCGGATTACCTGAACTGCTTTCTACAGTTGCTCTGCGTGGTCATACCGGTGCGGAATTGGCTCTTGCTGCACGAGTACGAAGACAAAAACACACTGGCGCTGAACGGAATACACAAGGTAAGTTTTGATGGAAAAAAGAATTTCATTATGTACCCTTGCGTGTTGGTGTTTTTTTTTCCAATTCGCCGGCGTAGCTGATTGCGGTGCATGAATAGAGACAACGTGACAAGTTTTGTCGTCCATGATTATATTTTATTGAACCTCGTCAGCTGCTCGAGGAATGAAAATGATGAGTAGGAAATCGACAAAGAACAAAAATCAACCAATCCCCCTTGTACAGAAACCGGAGGATCCGGTGGTCCGCACGCTGTCGGAGTTGATGAAGAAAATCTACAATCCGCAAAACTTCAAGGGCATTGTGAGTCCCCACGAAGTATCAAGTGTAAAAATGTCTCGGTCTGGAAGAATGCAAGTTTGTCATGCGTGTGTGGCATGACTCGGGAATCTGTGTTGCATAGGCACGAAAAAGCCCTCTTACCTGTCATAATAAAACGCAGCTTGCCATGCGGAATACGTAAGACATGGCAGCCAAAAAATTTGTGATGCATAGCTGCGTATTGCAGTGCGTCTATCATTCATTTTTAGCATTACAAGTTTCCAGACCCAGACACTTTTGCATTTGATACGAAGTGTTTCAAGCCATCGGGAAGGTGAGCCACAAGAAGTTCTACGGCGAACAGCACGACCCAGTGGCCCTGTTCAGTTACCTGATGTCCTACCTGGCGAGAAAGAAGATGCCCATTTTGACCAAAACGTTTGAGGGCGAGGTGGGGGTAAAGTCCTCCCCCGTGTCACTGACCAACTGGACGGACTCGAGTCACAAGTCGGTGGTGTTGCAGCTCGACGTGCCCCCCGCGCCGCTGTTCAAGGAGAACGTAAATTTCATCCCGCAAGTGCCCCTGTTCACCCTGCTGGAAAAATACAACGGGGAAACCATACACGTACCACTTCATAAGGAAGATCATCCATTCTTGTTGTTTTCGGTGATAGATTTAGATTGTCGTTTTGTTTGGTGAGGAGCTCGTGGTCGTCCCCCTTCCACTTCTACCTAGGGTTCAGCTGATACATACCCAACACCTGGTTGTGTACAACATTCAAAAGCAAAACTACCCTACCCAACAGGAATCCATCGCGAAAACGGGAGAGGACCGGCAGCAGAGAAAATTCACGTTGCGCAGGCTACCGCCCTACGTGTTGTTCCAAATAAAACGATTCAAGCACAACGGGTACTTCACCGAAAAAAATCCGACGATCATCAATTTCCCCCTGCGTGACCTGGACCTCAAAACATGTAGTTATTTTGTGTTTTTTTTCGCTTTCGCTTTTGTAAAAGAAATAAACGCATGAGACAGTATCTGGCCTGCTCTCCGCTTTCTGCATTGTTCACCTGCGGTCATGTTGCACGATTTTTTTTAATGCGAATAGTTTTAGTTGTATCTTTCAAGAAAGTCAAATGTACAACTCACGACACCTCTTGGCAGACCTCCACCCCGGAGCCGCGGCAGCGAACCCGATCACCAACTATCACCTGGTGGCGTCCATCATTCATTCCGGAAAGCCAAAAGGCGGCGAGTACAAGATTCACTGCTTGCACAAGGAGCTCAACACCTGGCACGAGGTTCAGGATCTGCGGGTCTCAGAGGTGCTGCCACAAGCAGTCGCGTTAGCTATCCTGGGTGAAGAAAATCTTCGTGGTCACGATAATATCATAGTCATGCTGGGTCATAAAAGTAGTAGGTTGTTATGTCGCTTACGCTTGTTTCGCGCTTGCACACAGAGAAAGGGGCTCTCTGTTGACTTGTGCATGACATCTACAAATGTTTTTGGGCCGGCAGGTTATTTATGAAGCCTTTGTTACGATCGCGGTATGAAAGAGCCTGAGCTCCTTTCACGTAGACGTACTGCTTGGAGCAAGCTGGCAAAAAATCCGGAAACAAAAAAGGCAGATGAAGAAAGTGCGGCCTCTATTCATTATGGGGAGGCGCACAAGTTAGTAGAGAGACACACCCTGTACCTGTAGAAGCCGTGCTCCTGGATGAAGTAATTACAACTAGATTTGCATGAAGACAGCTATGATGTAGTTCTCTCTCGTGGCGACCACCACGTTCATTTTCCTCACTATACTCGCCGAGGCGTATTTATGAAAGTGTCAGAATCGAAATTGACAAAATCGAAAAACTTGTGATGCATAAAATCGATACCAGTTGGAGCCTCAGTTTCCAAGCGGCGCATGACAAATTTCGGGAGCACCCAGATCGAGTCTGTCATGCTGTTTGGGCAAAGAAGACTGCTCCTCTCATGCTACTCTGGCAGCAGATTGCATGCCCCTAAACAGGCTTACAATCGGTCTCATTTGCCTGCTCTCCAATACAGGCCCGCAGTGCCCTACATTTTATGCATCACAAATTTTTCGACTTTGTCGATTTCGATTCTGACACATCCATAGTATTTATTGGTGTACGAGAGGACGGACGTGGAAGCGGATGGTACGTTCGGCACGTACGACGAGATCGAGGTTATCCTGAGTAAAAACGTACCCACACCAGAGTTGTAATGCAGATTTGCAAAGACAGGAAGACTTGTAATGCGCATCCCCATGAGAGCCATTTTTAGTCGTGTTTTGGAATTTGTAATGCTGTGAACAGGATGAGCAGACGACTCTGTGACGCGGCTGCACTTGCTAACCTGCACTACACTGCAGCGTGCAACTTGTCATGCGTGACTCACAAAACTCCTAGGTTTGTGTTGCAAAATCCCCATCCTGACTCTGGTGTGGGTACGTTTTTACTCAGGATAGAGGTGCTGGATCGCGCACCGGATGAGTTGGTATTCGACGACGAGGAAGATAACGTCGATTTAGAGGCGTTGGGTATCGAGATGTGATGGAAAGGCGGTGTTGCAGTACCGCATGATGTTGACACCGGACGGGATTGTCGTCGTGCCGTATTGATGAGGCGGCAATCGAGGTGGCGGACGGGATTGGTTTTTTAACTTTTTCAACTAATAAGCGACACTCTTTTATTTATTCAATATACAGTCTTCCCAGCTGCAGAGGAGCGAGAAGGGGAGGAAGACGATGAATCTATATTCCAAAATCGAGGTAATGAAATTTTAGTAACTTCGCGCTGCTAGGTACTTTGATTTCGAAGAATTCATTTGAAGAATATGGGAATAAAGTCATGAACGCAGGGCGAGCGCAACTCCAAGCACCGACATTCGCTTGCCCTGTTGGGAAGTTAGTGCGTTGTGCTAGCGACGATAAGAAAAAAAACTCGATTTCGTTCCTTCACTTGGGGGCCCCACTGTACGTGATGTGGTAAATGATACAGCGCAAGGATTCATTTCTCATGTTCTAGCGAAGGGAGAATTTTTTATTCCCAATGTGTCTCGCAGAACCAGAAGTAGAAAAGGAGCCCTATGAACAAGCGCACTCATCTTTCTAGCTAGTTGGTTCGGTACCCATCGAATGTCAGCCTTTAAAGGTACAACATCGTTCGAAAAACGTGTGCGTGCGCTTCCTGCTTCCACAGCGGAAGCATAAAAGGGATTTGATTTTCGTGCTCGTCGTGATCGTACAACTCGTTGCAGCACTTTAAACGCACCCTGTTCTACTTCTTGAGAAGAAAACTTTCGTGGGCCTCCTGACACGTTTAATATCATACATCGTCGTAATATTCAGTCTCAGTCTCCGTCATCGGACTTCGCTGCGAGTCAAACAACCGACACCCAATCGTGATGCAATCAATTTCGTCTGCCACTGCGGACTGCCTGCAATACGAGACGGCGCTCCTCGTCGTACTCGTCCTGCATCACGTTCTGGAAAAATAATACGTAAGGACGAAATAATTTCTTTATCGTGATCGACTCGTGAAGATTGGAGGAAGAATCTCCAGCGTGGGTAAAAACTACTAGTTGAAGTGACCATGCTATTTTACTAAAGTACCTTTCTAGCTACACAACACGTCCTCGAGACGATGGAAGCCACTTTGATGTCTATCTGCGAGCAGTCCTTTTTGCATCTGCTGAATGAATTCCATAAAATCGGAAAAAAACAACTGACAGCCACTTTTTTTTCTCTTCCTCGTTCAGACGAGACAGCTCCCATCTTCTTCCTCCTCGGGTAGAAGAAGAACCAAACTAAGTAGAGCCAGTAGCTTCGGAAAAGACTTTAACAGTCCTAGTCGCAGAAGCTGCACCAGCACAGGAACACTTCTGAGGCACGTTGTTGTGAGAACGGTTTCGATCTCTGCACGAGAAACAAAGCCATGGCTTTCAAGAAGTGCGCGAAAGTCGCCGGCGTTGCTGCCTCCCTTGGGGGGGGGGTGTCCGCGGCGACGAAGAAGACAAACACCGCGACGCATGTGTGGAGCGGCAGCGAAAAGGCGGATCCGGCGGTGGCGTTGCAGTCCCAGGACCAGAACCTGGGTCGCGGTTGTTGTTTTCTCGATAAAGTGGTATGGCCAGATTGCGTAGACGACGGGGTTTGCGGTTTCAAGTGCAACGGACGAGAAGAAGATGCCTGTAGAAATGCTGCGTCCTGGAAGGCGGGAAATTTTTGCAAGTGGGGGTGGGTGCGCGACGGCGGCCCCGACGAGGAGTGCGCGATGACGACAACGAGCACACCGTATCCGGTGCCGCACTTAAATTTGTATTAACTGAACTTTTATTCAGTTTCACTGGGGAAAAAAAGATGTGTAAGCAAAAGCGCATCGATCTGCTAGTGTGATGGCGATTGCATATGTGCGCCTGCCCCTGCGCTCGAACTGGAAGTGCTCATGCACCCGCACATCCGATACAAAATCTTTTTGACTATTACTTCCGGAGAATGAAGTTTCTACTCCGTTCCCGGCAGGAAAATAGTATTCCTTTTTTCACATTTATTGATATTGCGCAGTCGATACGATAATCTTGCCGCAAGGGCAAGACGCAGCTAGGTTCCCCTAGTATTTCGCAACTTCATGCTTGACGTTGACACTGCCGCGGCCCGACCCTGACCTGTAAGTCAAACTTACGTTTCACTGTTTGGTGCCGCGTCTGCTAACCAGGAAGTCCTCATCTTGTTGAGACAGGCAAAGGCTCTATTATATTCGTGGTAGTTTTGATCGAATGCAATGTCTTCAGTCGCAGCTTTTGCCTTTTGCGCAAAAGATGAATGAAAGCGCTTTTTTCGAACGGAGACATATACATATGAGAAAAACGCAAAAAAATTACATATGGGAAAAACACAAAAAAATTACATATGAGAAAAACGCAAAAAAATACAACGCGTATTCGGAAAGCGCAACTATAGTTGTGCGGCGGAATTGTTTTAAGATTGTACGGAGCATCAACAGCTTTGAAGTGCAAAGGGAAGAGCAGCTGCGGGCCCGATCCAAAACGCAGGCGCCAGCTTTCAGAAAAGCTTTTATCTGAGTCGCAGCTATCTACTCCTTTTGATGTCGCATTTATACCATCTTCCACGCAATAGCCTTGCAGCAAGATGGGAATGCTTTAGCAACTTCAAGTGAGTTCCCAAAGTAGACGTATGCTTGACACTACCGCGCTCCGACCTTGACTAAGTAGTCGAACTTAGGATACAAGTTTACTTTGAAAACTAGCAGCGGCGCGAAAGGAACAAGTACGAAGCCACTGGCTGGCGCTCCGTGTGCTAGCCAGGACGTCTTCACCTTGTCGGGACACGCAAAACAAAGCTCCACCCCAGACACATATTTACCCCTCGTTTCGAGGAATCGCCTACCCGTTTTGATAACATCTGTTACGCAGTCCATGCAAGAACCTTGCAGCAAGATGCTTTAGTAGCTTCTTCTTATCTTACTTGTTGCACTTTGTAGCTTTAACTTTTTTGCCAACGAAACGCATGCAATTGATTTAGTACTTCTGAAGGATCATCTAAAAGTTAAAGTTTTACTGAGAAATAGGATTAAGAGTCGAGGACTTCAGAGCGTCAACCTCCTGAGCAATAGAAGTCACAAAGCTACTATTAGAAGTGTCACACGGGCGCCGTTGCAGTTTTATCCAAATTGCATCGTGAACAGCATCAAGAACATCTTGTCGGACTTTCTTATTTGAATTTGAAAAACATCTCGACTTGAGTCCACCAATGTGACCTACTACACCGGACATGGACAGATGCTTATGGGAACAAGTTTGTCGCTGTGTTCATCGTCATCCTGCTGGTGAGTGATCAGCTGTTCTTCGTATTTTTCCGTGCCCTAGAGCTAGATCTCGGGAAAACACGCGCACGACGTACTCAACTCCTGCTAAGGAAGTACAAGTTCTCATCGAGTTGTATTGGCGCTGTCGTCTTCAAGTCGTCCAGGTCGTTCGAAGAGCTCTTCAAGCACGTAGTACTAGCGACATCTTCGTGCAAGAAATAAAGAGCTTCACAGGAGACTCTCATAATTTCCAAATGCAAATCGTACGTTTCTCGGCCAGTTCTTGGAGTCGCTCTTGTTATTCGTTATTAATTTGTTTCTTGATCTACCCCATCGTGTTCTTGATCTCGTTCTTGTCTGGTGTCCCGGTTTGCTACTATTGCCTATGTGAATTGTCTCTTCGTACAAGAAATGGCACATCAACAACTCGCTTTCGTGGTTTCGCTTTTTTCGTCCTACCGTTTTCCTCGTCCGTTCTGATTGGAATCTTTTTTTCCCGTTTCTTTTCTTGTTTTTCCCACCTCGATTTCTTGTTTTTTCCCCGCCTCAAGCAGATTCAGGGAGTTATCCCAAATCTTCCCAAGAAAGAACTTAAGAACCCAGGCTCGCTTATGATTCAATTTTATTTTGGAAAAGCATTCATCAACTAGATTTCTGTTCACGTTTTACGAGCTCTTCCACGAGGAGTAATTTTACACCTAGGTCAGTGTAGTTGCAGTGTTGCCAAAAACAAAGCAGAGTTAGAAACCAAGTCAACACCAGAATGGCTGACAGTAAACCCTCCCGCGGGCCGCGGGGCTACGTGCCTCCGCCGGAGCCGAACAATAGTCTGGACAACAAATACTATGCGCAGACCTTCATTAACCCGCGGATCCCTTCCAACTGTGACCACAGTCTGGGAGACCGACGGGATCCGCCAACCTACGCACCGGCAGAACGAGGCCCAAGGATGTTCACGAAGCCACTGTATTCATGTTGATTTTTTTCTTTTCGCATTTTCATCTACAGTTCGTGTCTCTGCTGGACTGGCCTTGCATTGCAAAGATGAATGTAATTTTGTACCATGGACTTGATAGTACAGCTACAGAGTCAGCAATTTATCCCCCCCTTTTGTTGTCCGAAAAATTCTGAAAAAAATGAAAACCACCCACAGGGTTCCGCCGAGTGACAGGATGTGGCCGCGAAACTACAGCATGCCACCAGCCAGCCGCAACGAGTACAAAGAACCGGACATTGCGAAGGAAATTGCGAAATACAGTACGTTTGAAGAATACAAAAACAGCAGGACCTACGAAGACTACTACCCAGGACTCTACGAAGCGCCGCATAAGGTACTTAACTTGCAGTCATGCATTACAAATCTGTTCTTTCTTGTTAGGGTAAATCTGCACTACCACCAATGCTGGGCGAATTTGACAATGTCATGCGATAATTTTTACTTTGATGATGTGAAACGTCTCAGGTCTTTCCCGGCCGTCTGTACGGCACGCAATTTGGCTCTTTTGACTGGTGGAGGAGTCAACCAGAATTCGATTGGTGGAACGTGAGCAACCAGCAGCGGCAGACGTACTTCAGAAAAGACCCAACCAACGCAAAGGGTGACAGCGTGGGGCCAAGTATAATTGTTCAGTGATGTGTTCTTTAGTAAATGTAAATTCCTTTGCACAAAGAAGTGGGTTTGGTTTCTTCAAACACGCTCGGACGGGTTTTTACGGATTCCGATATAGCTTGCCCGTGAGAAGTGTTTTTTTGTCATGATCCGTCTTCAGCCAGGGTAGTTAGTATGTATCAGATAGCTTGGTACAGCAGTCCAACATGATCCTGCTCTAAGGCAATAGAGTGAAGCAACCAACTGATGAACTCAACAGGAATTCCGCCGTGCCGTGAGGTGTGCCGCGTCCCCCCGACGGACGGGAAAGAGTATGACACGCGGCGGCGAGTCTGCTCCGAAGACCGGCAGAACCAAATCGCGATTTACGAAAACAAACCCGTGAAGACGGGCTACTGGCCGTTGGTGCGCAAGTACTGTCCCCCGGTGCCGCGGTTTCCGCTCGTGAAAAACGACAACGACCAGCTGGTGCCCACGTTCGGGAAGTTCGGGCCCTTCGACACCATGCGGGGACAGGTGGTCAAGGGCTTCTGCGAAACGGGCCCCGCGCCCATGATCACGGCGCGCTCGGACGCCAGCACGGGAAGTACAAAAAGCGGCAGCCAAAGAAGCAGCGGGCGCAGAATGTAGGAGCTTTTTTTCGTCTGCAGTTATTTTTCATCGCTGCTTGTAAGAATGTACGTAGAACTTGTCCGCACAGAAATTTGTATTTTGAAACCTTTTTCAGACTAAAAACTATAGTAACCAAATAGAAAAATTCAACACAATTGAAGCTGCTTCTATCTTCTGCACATTTTCATTTCTCATTACATCAATTCGTTCTTCTAGTACTCTCGCTGTAAAATACTAGGTTGTAGTAGATACTAGGAACGACCGAACTTACAGTCATGTACCTTACCATTTTGGCCAGATTCGACAAGTACTATTAGTAAAAACTTTCATTCAAGCAATTCACCTATGCATTCCTATTCCTTCGTCCAGTTCCAGACAAGTCTAAAAAAGTGTATGTGTATAGTACCTCTTCAGCTCGCGGTACCCCGGCTGTCAAAAAGTCGTTGTCGTACGAAGGAACGCATTTTTCTCTATGTATACCCCAAGCAATATTTTGGTTCATCCTTATTTCCCTCTTCGCACGTGCTGAACTCATTTGAAAAAAGGCGGTATGATATCAATCTCGATGTTGGTACCCCCCCACTACCTTAACGTGAAATCGAATTCAACATCTCGTCACATCGTGCTAGAAACGTTTTTGTCTCGTTTCATCAACTTCTAATATATACCGCAACGGAGCTCGCGCGGTAATAAAGCTACGGAACGCGGCGCTCCGCAATGACATTTGTGCACAGCTGCAATCTTGACTCCGAGTTCTTTTGCGGGTGGCGTCTTAAGTGTGTGATCCTTCTGCTATGTTGACCAGGAAGTGATGTGCTGCTGCAAACTGGAAGATGTGAAGAGACCTACTTCACCTCCATTTGGAGGTGAAGTAGATTTCGACAAGTTGGCACCATTCTGGTACGGATGAGGATCCTTCTCGAAAATTTAAGCTCACACAGATTTTTCCACACACAGTTCAGTAGATATCGCAAGTTCATCAGAATTCTTTTTGCCGTCCTCAACATACAACGCGGACGCAAAAAGCCACCACTTTTTCGGATCCCGAAGATCTTTTGATTGTACATGCGGCCGATGAAGATCATGCTCTGTTTTTCTCCAGACCTCCCACAGACCTTGAATACCTTCCCTGTTTTTATACGATCGCTCAGTTTCACCTTGTAATTTTCTGCAACAGGCCGCCACCTTCATTACCGAGTGATCATTTCGAAGGCACAAAAATAGGCGAGATTTTTAGCAAGACGTAGGTGCCACGGTGTAGCAGCAGTACAGTAGTTGTATCCATTGATTTATTCTTGCTCAGTCTTTTATTTTCGAGGTTCAAGTTCTACTCGCTCAAGAAATTACACAACTCCAAGCGGTCACTTAGGAACCTCGCGAGCAGCACCCCAATAAAATGGCAATGGAGCCCGAACAAGACGTGGAGAAGACGATTATCACGGAGGCGCCGGCCGACGCCGCATTTCCGGGAAAAAATGACATGGTCAAAGTGCATTACGTCGGTATAGAAAAAAAATAAAGGAAAAACGTTCTTTTGTTTGCATCTTCACCTAGCTTGTTCACTGCCAACATGCCCGTGCTTGTGATTAGGAACAATCGTCGTGATTGAAGATGTGATGTTTCACCGTTTCTTTTTCGCAAAGAAGATGTTGATCCTGTGCATGTGACCGGGAGTAGAAAATGCGATGTAGAGATCTTCCCTGCTCTGCGAGTGCTTGTCGTGTTTCTTGCTTGAGAAGTTTTACAGGATGTAAAAACCACTATCAGGCACCTTGGTGTCAGACGGCAAGCAGTTCGATTCGTCCCGGCAGCGGGGCAAGATGTTCGAATTTCAGCTCGGCGCGTATCCCACAGAAAAAAGCTGGCAGGGCATATTTGTAATGCAAAAACAAATACGCAGAAAAATCTGTCACGGGAGGCCTCATAGCATGCTGTTTAGGGTACGCAATGCAGATTTTTTTGCGTATTTATTTTTGCATTACAAATGTGAATGTCCCTGCCAGCTTTTTTCTGTGGGATAGCGCGGGGAAGGTAATTAAGGGCTGGGAAATCGCGGTCGCCGGGATGATATGCACTGCAAGTATGTCTGGGTCTGGAAGAGTGCGACGTTTGTCATGCTAGTCTGGCATGATGATGACACTAAGCTCTGTATTGCGTCGCCACGAAGAGCTCCTCTTTTGTGTCATGCAAAGTGGCTGCTTCTCATGCGGAATACGCAACACAGAGCTGGGGTAAAATCTGTCATGCTTGGCGGTGCATGACAGTGTGCTTACTTTTCACCTACATGCAACACAACTTCCAGACCCAGACAACATACTTGCAGTTGATAGATGAAGAAGGGGGAGCGGGCCATGTTCAAGATTCCCCACCAACTCGGGTACGGCGAGCAAGGCAGCCCGCCCGTGATTCCAGGTGCCGCCGACCTCAATTTCGATATCGAGCTGTTTGATTTTTTCGAGAAAAAGCGGGAGAAGTGGGAAATGACGTTCGATGAGAAATTGGCCGAGGCCAAAAGTGAGAAAGAAAAAGGCACGGTGGCCTTCAAGGCGGCGGATATGGTGAAGGCTTTTGAGCATTGGTCAGAGGGCGTGGACTACGTCGAGGATCTCGATGTCAGCATGCGGGGCGACGACGCGGAATTCTTGGCAGAATTGGACACGGTAGTATGCTGATTGTGCATGATGATTGACAGCTACGAAGGTTACTTATGGTTGCCACAGCTAGGTGCAGCTGTCGTGCATTTGCGATGGCGTCATGGCTGGCAGCCTCCCTGAGGCATTCATTCTCATGGATGATCTTGGAGGTGTTCTAGAGGAACGACAGAGATGATGAGCTCAAATTCTTTCTTGTACCTATATTCGATCAAAAACAAAACCACTAAAACAGCTGAAGAAGTCTTTGTACCTGAACCTGGCGCAAACCTCTTTAAAGTTGGAGGACTGGGACAACGCACTGTTGAACGCGAACAAAGCTTTGGAAATTGAGGAAACCAACTCCAAGGCGTGGTTCCGACGTGCGGTGGCGTACATTGCAAAAGAAGAATTTGCACAGGTATAGGAGAAGGAGTTTCTTCACGCGCAAACATGAAAATTTTAATTGAAGCTGTACTTCATTCATGAGCCGCCGCGCCATCATTGCTCTACTGAGATGCTGTAAGTACTACTGCCGAGCCGACCGGCAGAGTTCCCGGGCAGAAGTTGGTGTATCGTGTTATTTGTCGATGAAATTCGTGTAAAAAAGTTCCGAGCTGATGCTGAATGATTTGAATACAAAATACATTTACATACAAATTTTTGATACGATCCAGGCCAAGTTCGATTTGAAGCAAGCTTTGCAGCACGACCCGAAGAACGCGGAGATCCGGAAAAAGTTTGACGAGTGCAAAAAGAAGGAGGAGGAGTTCAAGAAAAAGCAAAAGTCCCAGTTCGGCAACATGTTCAAGAAGTCGATGTACAACGAGAAGGAGGATATCAAGGTCGCGAAGGTCCGAACCAGTGAGGACCTGGAAAAGCTTCCGCAGGTCTACTTTGACGTGCAGTTCTATGGAAGAGTCAGAATCGAAATTGACAAAATCGAAATAATTTGTCATGCACAAAAGGGATTCCAGTTCGAACCCAGTTTCTAAGTAATGCAAGAAAAATTTCGGGAGCGCCAAAATTCAGTCTGTCATGCTGTTGGGGCAAAGAAGACTGCTCCTGTGATGCTACTCTGGCAACGCATCGCCTTTCCCAGAACAGGCTTGCAGTCGGTCTCTTTTGCCTGCTCCCCACCACAGGCCATACATGCCCTACATTTTATGCATTACAAATTTTTCGACTTTGTCAATTTCGATCCTGACAGTTCCATAAGTTCGGCGACAAGTCCGACCCCTTGGAGTTCTATTCTAAGCAAAAACGTCCCCACCCCATAGTCACGTTGGGAATCTAGCAACACAAATCTCCAAGTTTTGGGAGCTATGCATAACAAGTTGCCCTCTGCAGAAGTGTAGTGCTGATTGGCAAGAGATGTTGCATGAGAAAGCCATTTTCTCATCCCGTTCACAGCATTACAAAGTCCAAGACATGATTGGTAATGCCTCTCATCGAGCTGCGCATTACAAATGTTCCTGTGACTGCGCATTTGCATGACAACCCTGGGGTGGGGACGTTTTTGCTCAGAATACGTTGAAGCGCATCACCATGCGCCTGTACAGCGACATTGTCCCGAAAACTATCCCACGAAAAAAGTGTTACAGTTACACATTTGTTGTCAATTTAGCAACACAGATTTTCTCTGCATGGGAGGAAAGACTTGCAATGCAGAGATCATAAGGGAAAACACGTACCAAATGAGGCTTAAAAGCATTTTGTGCATGACAGAGCTTGTCTGTCTTGCTTGGCCTGCAACACAATGTGTAACTGTAACACTTTTTTCTTTGCATAAAAACCGCGGAAAACTTTCGGCAACTGTGCACGGGCGAGTCAGAAAAGACGGCGACCAACGTATTACAGTGAAAAACGCCCCCTCCCCATATCAAAATGGATATTTCTGATGCTGATTTGTGGTCACAAATCGTCTTTGTCCTGCTTATAGGGCAACGGAAGCCATGTGGTGCATTTGGCAGCCAGTCTGTCATGCGCTTTCGACTACTGCAAACCTGTTTGCCATGCGCAATTGAGCTAGCCTTCTGCATACCCAAAACGGCTCAGAAAATGCCGCAGAGCACTTTCTGCAAGACAAACCTGATTTGTGTACGCAAATCCAGCATCAGAAACCTCCTTGGGAGGTGGGATTTTTCCTTCTGATACAACGGGCAGAAGCTGACCTACGAGGGGTGCGCATTCCACCGGGTGATTCCGGGATTCATGATGCAGGGAGGAGATTTCACACGGGGGGACGGTATTGGAATATTTGATGATTTTAGTTTCACTGCGGAGGTCTACGTCTATGTTTTGCTTTTGCAGCCTCCTCAACATCATGCCGGTAGAATTCCAATGTGGAAAGAATTTTTACATTACAACGACCGTGAACTTCTACAACAGGCACCGGGGGCGAGTCGATTTACGGAGAAAAGTTCAACGACGAAAATTTAACGATCGACCAGCACGTGAAGCGCGGTATGCTGTCCATGGCCAACGCGGGGCCGAACACCAACGGGTCGCAGTTTTTCGTCACTTTCAAGGACACCCCGCACCTGGACGGCCGGCACTGCGTGTTTGTATCAAGTGCAAAAGTGTCTGGGTCTGGGAGAGTGTAAACTTGTCATGCAGATTCTCCATGGCCCATGAGGCCTGGAATGCGGGACTTAGCATGACAGACTCTGCGAGGTCTCTGCCATGCCTATCCTGCATGAGAAACTCCCTCCAAACTTGGTCGAAAGTGGACAGCTTTTGGCACTCTTGCAACACAGATTTTTGTATGCTTCAGATTTACCATCTTCCAGACCCAGACATTTTTACATTTGATAGTTCGGCGAAGTGGTCGATGGGTTTGACGTTT
Source organism: Amoebophrya sp. A120 (assembly GCA_905178155.1). Taxonomy (NCBI): domain Eukaryota; class Dinophyceae; order Syndiniales; family Amoebophryaceae; genus Amoebophrya; species Amoebophrya sp. A120. Next base: position 1,161,771 of record CAJINV010000018.1, on the reverse strand, counting down.
TGGAGCTGGTGGAGCAGGCCGAAACAGCGGCGGGTGACAAGCCGGTCTATCCTATGTAAAAACATCCCCACCCCCGAGTTGTCATGCAGATTTGCAACGACAAGAACACTTGTGATGCGTATCCCGATGATGGGCATTTCCAGTCGTGTTTTGGAATTCGTAATGCTGTAAACAGGATACGTATCTCGATTTGTAATGCGGCTGTCCTTGCTAACCTGCACTACACGAAGGGTTGCAACTTGTCATGCGTGGCGTCCAAAACTCCTGGATCTGTGTTGCAGAGATCCCAACTTAACTATGGGGTGGGGACATTTTTACACAGGATACGGTCGAATCGATCATCATCAAGAGCTGCGGCGAAATCAAGCCGAAAACCTGCGGGTGCTGCTAAAGGAAGAAGTAATATGCGAGTCAGGAGTTGTTGGTTCTTGCGCACCAGCTGTTTTTCTAATTGGTTCTTGGCTGGGTCGTGCGTCGTGTGACAACGGTAAGAAGGTCGGGCCGAGAGGACCGGGATCTTCTTCGTTCTCGGTGGAATTTGCAGCTGCGTGAGATGAAAGAGGAATATACTAGACTACGAGTAACGCAAAGTACTACCTACCATAGTCTTCGTCAAAAATGCCGTGCAAACGCCACCACTTGATACGTGCCGCAGAGGACGTGCTGTACAGGAAATATTTGCTACAAGAACTACCCAGCCATCTTCATAATGTCAACAACTTAATTTAAAAAGCAAACAAATCTAGCGACTACAGGACGTATTTCCAGGAAATCATGAAATGAAATGAAACATCAACTAGCTGCGCGATAGGATTATTTTCGTTTTGAGACGACGAAAATATACATGAAGCTTGGAAGTTCTTGCAACTTTACGGGGCAAAAATCTAGCCACACGACAGGGGATGCTTTCCTTCCTCTGCGCGAAGTATTTTGATGCTGTAAAAACTACCTACCCCAACACAGCATCATCAACAGAAACCTTTGCATCCACAGAGACGTGACGCACAGTTTCTACGCAGAAGTACGCACGAGCGAGTAAAAAACGACAAGCACGACGAAAAAACAGCTATAGATTGAAGGAAAAAGCGAGGTTGTAAGCTGACCTTCGACGGGATTGAATTTTTCGCAAAGATTTTTGCGAAAAAAGTGTTCGTGGCCGCGAAGTTCTTAGACACGGATTCCTATCAGAATATCGTTGTTGGATTTAGAGCGTGTATTTCCCGACCGCTGGATGGTCATCTGTCTAAACTTCAGGATCTCTGGACGACGGTTCCGGCACTTGAGCCTCTACGGACCTCACACTCTATCATCTGCTATGCAGGATGACACGGGAATTATGATCAAATGAGTGTCGATCACGAGGATTCGAAAGTTGCGCTCCCAGAAGGTTTTACTGTCAGGTCATGGAGTTCTGTTTTCACGTTGTTCCTCGGCATGGTCCATTTTCTTTTCATAAACAGGCAGTCTATTCGTGTTTGTTCATGTACTCTACAACTTTTCATCTTATCGCAAAACCACAAGTGTTGTAGTTGCTTGTAGCGCCATAATTTTTGTCTTCAGTATAAAGTACTTCTTCCCACGGTATTAGATATCCACTACAGCAATGGCCTCCTCCTCCATTTATAAAAAGGCCCGGTCCGCGGTGGACGCATGGCAGCAGCGAGACCTGACGCTCCAAGCAATAGAGGAGCAGAAGCAGCAACTGCGGTTGCTTTTATGAATTGCAAAAATGTCTGGGTCTGGAAGATTGCGAAACTTGTCATGCTGATCTGGCATGGCCCTTAAATCTGTATTGCGTGGCCACAAACAGCCTCTCTCGCCTGTCATGCAAAAACACAGTTTCTCATCCGGAAGACGCAGCACAGAAGCACGAAAAAACTGTCATGCTTGGCGGCGCATTACAGTGCATTTGTTATTGACTGTCTTGCATCACAAGTTTCCAGACCCAGACATCTTTGCATTTGATAGCTTTTTCACGAAACGGACTTCCGCGCAATGCGGGAAAAGGCCCACGCACGGCAGGACGTAGTATCCCGTGCAAAAATATCCCCACCCCATAGTCAAGTTAGTAAATCTGCAACACACATCTCAAAGTTAAGGGAGTTGTGCATGACACGTTTCCATCTGCAGTGTAGTTCTGGTTAGCAAGCGCAGCCGCATGAGACAGCCACTTTCTCATCCTATTTACAGCATTACAAATGCCAAAACACGATTGGAAATGCCTGTCATGCAGAGGCGCATTACATATGTTCCTGTCATTCGGCATTTGCATGACAACTCGGGGGTGGTAACGTTTTTGCTGGGGATACGTAGATAGACTGCTGTCGAAGTACGGTTTCGAGAAGGAAAGCAAGTTTGAAGAGGCCTTCGAGAAGCAGCAACAGGACAAAGAAGAACAGCAGAGGGCGAAAAACCATCCTGCGCCCACTGATCAACATGAGCCGGAGGAGGTGCGGGAAGCTACAAGAAGCGAGTCGCAGCAGAACAACACAACGGGTACTAAAAAGGCGACAAGTTCTAATATCACCGATGCAGACTACCAGACGTACGAGCGGCTCCTTTCCCACGCCACCTACGGCACCGCGATGAGCGAGAAGGTGCTCGCACTGTGCGCGGATTGGGAAATATTAAAAGGGAAAATCGAGACGCTGCTGTGCGTGGAGGAGATCAGAGACGGTGGAGATATAATGCCTATGGAGGTCGGGCGGGACCACAGTACTTCTAGCGAGGGCAACATCAAAATCGCCGGCGCCGGGGCGAGCAGTACACGAATAGTAAATGGGGATGAAGAACAAGCAGAAAAAGCTCTGCACCTGTTGCGGCAAGAGCTGCGGACGTACATCCTCGAGTCCGAACAAGATCCGGAAGTCGCCAAGCAGAGGGAGCGGGAGCAGCAGAGGCAGAAACGGCAAAAATTGGCCGAGGAGGAGGAAAACAAACGGGCGCGCGCGGAAATCCAGACGGCCACGGAACGGCAGCAGGCGTTGGAACTGCAGAGACGATATTCCACAGAAAAAAGCAGGCAGGACATATTTGCAATGCAAAAATAAATACGCAGTAAGCACTGTCATGGGCGGCGCCATAGCATGCTGTTTAGGCTTCGCAATACAGATTTTTCGTGTATTCATTTTCGCATTACAAAGATGACCTGCCTGCTTTTTTCTGTGGGATAAACGAGAGAAGGAACTGGCGGAGGAGAAGGAAAAGCGGGACAAGGCGAACGAACTCCTCCGGCTCGCCGAAGAAGCCGCGCTGTACGACAAAGCGCAGATGATGGAGCGAGAGCAAAATTGGGTTTTGCTCGCGGATGCGGACAAGCAGCGGTCCAAGGGGACCAGCAGCCGCCAGCTGCTGAACGAGAGTTTTTCGGAACTGTTGCGGTCCAACAGTCTGCAGAGCTTCAAGCAAGACCGCCTACCGGCGCTGCGGAAGTTGACGGAAGCACTGGCGAAGAGGCCCGAGGAGCACCCGAACGTGCTACGCTTGGACAACAAAGACTTCCAGAACGACTTTGGCAACTGTCTGCCGGCGAGAAAAGTTTTGTTCGGCTTAGGATATCGGCGGGTGGAGGAGGAGAGCATCCACTCAAATGGTATCAGAAGAAAAAATCAAATCCCCCTTCCTCATATCGAAACGAAGTTTCTGGTGCTGGATTTGCGTACACAAATCAGCTGTGTCTTGCAGTGAAGGACTGCGAGCCCATGTCGCGCCTGAGTAGAAGGGTTGGCGTAGGCGTTTAGCATGAGAAACGTCTATGCTCTAGGCTCACCAGCATCACAGACCGCCGGCATAATGCGGTGGAACCTGTGGAGTTGCCTTCTTGCAAGACAGACGCGATTTGTAGTCACAAATCCGCATTACAAATTTTCCGAGGCGTGCCGTTTCGATAGGGGGAGGGGGGATTTTTCCTTATGATAAACGGGGTAGATTTCCCGAAATCTAAAGGGCCCTACTACTTCGTCGCAGAGCCCGATCCGTTGGAAGACTTTGACAAATATCAAAAGGAAAAATCCCCCCTCCCCATATCGAAAGGGAAGTCTGTGATGCTGTATTTGCGTACACAAATCAGATTTGTCTTGCAGTACAGCACTGCAGGCAGATACAAAGCCCGGAAAGGGGTGGCTTAGGTAGTTACTTAGCATGGCAGATGTCTGCCCCATTAGCGCAGCAGCATTACAAATCGCCTGCGAAATGCGACGGAAGCTCTGGCTTTGCTCGGTTGCAAGACCGACTCGATCTGTGGCCACAAATCAGCATCGCAAATTTTGAAAAGCGCGCCTTTTCGATATGAGGAGGAGGGATTTTTCCTTACGATAGCAAATACGCGGAGTTCACGGAATTCTTCGAGTCATTGCTAAACAGGCTGAACGAGGTCGCGAACATGGTTCACGGGTTTTCCTCCCAAGCCAATAACGACCGCTGCGCCGCGGATATGCAAGAAAAAAACTGTGTAAGTGTAACTCTGCAAAAATGCGGAACATGCAGCACGAGTTACACCTGTCATGCGAAACAACCATGGAGTCCTCTTTTCATGTGTGTTTTCCCTTGCAAGCCACGCATGACAGATTTTCTCTGTCATGTAGAGGAAATTTGTGATGCTGTCAGCCAACGAAAGTTACACTAACACAGTTCTTCTCTTGCATAGCGAAGCTCTTCGGCGCAGATTTTCTGCTCGTGCCGTGACCGCAAGTACAGGTCTGGTGCTTGTGGTGTATAGATCGTTATTGTTCATGGGATATGTCGTCGCTCACACATGTAGTTCTTCCGGCAGCGCACTTCTCATAATCTTCCGATAGACATCAAGTAGACGCAAGAAGTTTGAATATTGCATCTGCCTAGCGACACATCGCAAGTGAATTTCAGTCGATTTCAAGTCGCTACTTCAGCGCCCGAGAAACCTGTGTTCTACTCCCCCGACGTGGGTAAGTAACTGGTAGCACGATCTTCTTGCTGTTTTGTGGCTTCTTTTCGCGCTGTTTTTTCACTCGTTGTGCTGTGCCTTGTCTTCCAGCAATGGAGTTCCGATCCACGCAATTTTCCCGGATTTGATCAATTTTTCAGTTTTTTCAATCGTGGCGCTACGCTTGCGTAGGCAGCACGAAATGCTTGTAAAGATGGAAAGTTTATCTTTATTGTGTCAGAATGTGCCTGTGCCTCCAGGTCCAGTGCCATCTTGAAACAAGGTTGGCAGTCAAGTTTTAGTCAACCAGAATGCGTTTGATAAAAATTTAGCAATAGACCGGGTCTTGGATAGTCCCACAGAGGCCTTAGAAAGTGAAGTGAAGTGAAGTGATCTATTCTGTACAATAGTGAGAGCAATTGTGGTGCCCATTAAGATTTTCTATCACAGCTGCATTTATTCCCGGCTGTAGGCTTTTTACTTTGGTTTTTTGTACGTCCGGGTCCGCCGGCCATTCTATTACTCCTATAACCTCTACTGCCAGTCCTCTTCTACTGCCTTCTTGTATCCTCTCAGCGACAACTACAATTTATTGCTCAACAATGAAGCGGCTCGACCAGTTTCGGCGTCCCTCGCCGCCGCAGGCGTCTAATGGAGGAAACAACAACTACACGAACTGTTCCTACGAGCCCGACGCGAAGCGGCCGCGGCTGACGCCCTTACCGCCCTCGGCACAGAGGCTTCAGCAACTCGAGCAACATATTCACTGCAAAAATGTCTGAGACCGGAACTTGTAATGCTGTCTGCGGATTCTAAAAATATCTGTGTTGCATGAGCAGCAAGAATACCGTTCAGTTCTTGGCACGCGGTGAGGGCATTTCTCATGCGTGACAAGCATCAAGAAGCTCTCAAAAAATCTGTGATGCTAGGACCTGCATCACTGACCTCATGGGTCATGCAAAGTGTGCATGACAAACCCCGACTCTTCCAGACCCAGACATATTTGCATTTGATACAACAGAAGAGCGGAGTTTCGAAAATAAAGTCGCATTCCTCGTCCAGCGATGCGGCGAAGGATTCCTGGGCCGAGGGCCCCTATCGAAGAAAAAAACATTGCTAGTCTAAACTTTGTGATGCGCCACATGCAAAGTGCTTGCGGCTGTCATGCTGGGCATGCATTAAAAGGTCCACTCAAGCTCGTTTTCACGTACCATCTGCGCATGACAGGTTTTTGCTCTCATGCCAGACAGATTTGTCATGCTGTTCCTCCAAAAAAGTTACACCTACAATCTTTTTGTCTTGGATAGCCCCCCGCCGGCGCCCATCATTCCCGTGGCGAAACTAAACGGAGGTGCTGGGAGCATTCCTTCGGCGTTTCAACAAACTACACGACCTGGTGCGGCTACTAGTACAAATTCGGTGGTCCTCAAGCCACTTTCAGGTGGGAAAAAATTGTCGGAGATCCAAGGAGGTCGTGAAACCAACAGCAAATCGGCTGGTGGTGCACCACCACCAGCGGCGGTTACAGCGCTTGGGTCTTTTGGGAAAAAGATGTCGGAGCTTGATGGTCAACAGAATCATGCTGCCAATTCCTCTCCAGGAACAGGACCATCAAGATCCTCGCCCGCCGATTTGAAGCCGAGTGGCTTGAGACCTTTACCTCCGCGAGGACCAACGGCAGGAGGTGTGCCAACCACTACTACCGGAAGTTGTAGTACATCATCTCTTCCCAAAGCTGGCGCTGGCGTGTTTTCTAAAGCGGGCGCTTTTTCGAAGGCCTCCGGCGCGAGTCCCTTGCTGACCGCGCAGCAGCAGACAACGTCGTCACAGATGGCGAGCAGTAGCAGCAGTGGCCCTTCACGGCCTGCGATAGCACCACGTACTAACGCAGCCGAGGCGAGGGCCACGACGACAAGAGGTGGTGAAGACATCGGTAAAAATCATCTTGGAACAAAGGGCGCTGGTGCACCTGCACCAGCATCGAATGCTACTGCAGAGGTAGACGACAATTACGAGGGGCATGGTGATGCCGATGGTGCGGATTGGAATGACCACGACCCAGAGGGCAATTACGACAACGGAAAGTACAACGAGGATGAAATGAACTACGAGGAGAATCAAGTACGCGACATGCCGGATGACCCTTTTGACGTTGGGGTTGGGCCGGAAGACGAGGAGGAGGACGCGGATCAACAGCAAGACGGCGAGAATTACGTCGGCGGGGACGACCCCGGGCAGGAGCAAGACGAGGACTCAGATGACGAATATAACAGGCAGAACTTCCTGGGTGAAGACCGGTACATGATGAACGACGAGGAGGAAAATTACGACGAGATCGAGAATTACGAGGATGAAGATGTAGCAGCGCAAGAAGGCCAGGAGCAACACGATGATCGTGCTGCATTTGTTGAACAAGAGCATCACCCTCCCGCCGCGCCGACTGGAAGTACAAGTAGAATTATCTCTCAACGAGCAGCGACCTCCGGAAGCGCCGAGCTTGGTCTTCGACCACCCGTTGCAAAAGCGATAGCTCCCCTAATCGTCCCAGGAGCAGCTTCCACTTTTGCGAACAAGGCGACACATGGAGATAATGCAGCAGCGTCGGTAGGTGCTGGTGCTGCGCGAGGGTCCTCGTTCTCTCTCCGGCCTCTGAGCAGTGCGGCGCCTGTAGTTGAAAGGAGCCACGCGGGGTCTTCATCCTTGAACAAAGTGGTCACCAACAGCAACATCAAGCCGAAGATTTTCCACAACTACCGGGCGAGTAACGGAAACTTTGAGAGCCACAACTACAGTAACCATCGGCGGATCAGAAATGGGCAGGACGTCTGGGAAAAGCTCCAGAACCACCCGGTGAGCAGAACCTTTCCCCAAGTGCTGCAGAACTTCTTCTGCGGGCCGCACTTTGCCACGCCGGACATGCTAGATAAGTGTGTCGAATACAACCCAGCGACGGGCGCGAAGGGGAAATCCCTGGGCAAGATTTTCGAGGGGTTTACCCTGATGGGGGAATTACTGGACACGTTCTCCACCGACGAAAGCCACAACGCGAAATATTGCAGTGAAAAGTGCCCCCCACCCCTGAAATTTCAAAAATTTGTGATGCGAAGTTCCCCCATGAAAACTTTTCGTCATGCAAGAAAGGAGTAGGAATCTTTCTGATGCAGAGTGTAGGCGTGTATCGCATCGCTTGCATGATGAAAAGGGCCGCTCTTGCTGGGGTCTTTTGCAATAGAAATTTTTGCTATTAACGATTGGAAACCTGTGATGCTGATAGATGCAAGAGGGCGAATGTTTCATTTGGAAAGGTTTGCAATGCAAATGCTCCCAAGTTCGGGGGTGGGGGCGTTTTTCATTGTAATACGAAAGACCCGCCGAAGTTCGACGCCACGCTCGAGCAGGACACGCTGATTAGTAGCGACTGCGCCATGCACGTTAACTACGATGCGCGAGCGGCGGAACAGCTTTACCGTAGGGGGAACTACCTCGCGCACTACTTCTATTTGAGTCGGTGGCACGAAGAAAAGAAGGAGAAGGAGGAAAAGGCACAAGCGGTCCGGAGCTTGGACCCGAACAAGAAACCAACCGTGCTCATGGTCGCAGAAAAACCCTCGATCGCAAAGGTATACTTGCGTATACCTTGCTCCTGAGAATGCTTTTGACAACTTGACGGCGCACATCAGTATTTTACGTACATTTTCATCTCCTGGTCCTTTCGTTCTTTGTGTTGAGAAATACGATACTTGCATCTGCATCAAGTAGTTCTATTTTTAGAAACAACTACGAATCGGTTTCTACCCATGCGTAGTACTCTAATTTACCAATAGATTCTTGCGGAGCACTTAAACCCGAGCTACCGCCCGTCCGCCAACGGCCCGTGGCAGAAGCGCGGCACGCTGTCGAAGGGCGTGCCGACTTTTGAGTTCTATCCTACAGAAAAAAGCAGGCACGGCATATTTGTATTGCAAAAATTGATACACAAAAAGCTCTGTCATGGGCAGCCCCATAGCATGCTGTTTAGGATATGCAATGCGTATTTTTTTGTGTATTTATTTTTGCATTACAAATATGACCTGCCTGCTTTTTTCTGTGGGATAAGTTCAACGGTTTTTTCAAAGAGGCAAACAAGCAGTGCATATCAAAAGCAAAAATCCCCCCTCCCCATATTGAGAAGATGTCCTTCCGAAAATTTGTGATGCAGATTTGTGACCACAAATCCTGTCTGTCTTGCCAGAAGGCAAATCCAGAGAGTCCGCCGCGATATGCAGGCGGTTTGTAATGCTGCAAGGCCTATAGGGCAGAGTTCTGCCATCGACTAGGCCCCTACACCAAAAGCCCCCCGAAGCCTGGCGATCTGCGTGCAGTGCTTTCCTGCAAGACAAATGTGATTTGTGTACACAAATCCCGCATCACAGATTGACGTTTTGATATGGGGAGGTGGGATTTTTCTTCTTGATAGTTCAAGTTTCTGATCACGTCCACCATCGGACACTGTTTCACGCTGGGATTTCAGAACAAACCTATATGAACCGCAAATATGTCTGGGTCTGGAAAAAAGCAGCGCTTGTCATGCATATTTTGCATGACCCATAACGTCTGTGATGCATGCCCTAGCATCACAGATTTGTTGAGGGCTTTGTGATGCCTGGACTGCATGAGAGATGCTCGCTCTTCCGTGTAGCAAAAAATGGGTTTCTTTTGCTGGTCACGCAATAGAGATTCGGTGTAGAATCCAACGGCAGCATCACAAGTTGCAACCTTCCAGACCCAGACATGTTTGCATTTGATCACCCAGGAATCCGTACGATTGCTTTGACACAACCACCGTGAAGGAGCTAGAGCCGTCCGCGACGAAGTGCCGCATCCCGGAGCACCTGCGCGATTTGGGGAGGGAGGCCGACTACTTGGTTTTGTGGTTGGATTGCGATAAGGAGGGAGAAAACATTTGTTTCGAAGTGATTTCCTTGTTGCGAAGCAGCGCCACCCCGGGTCAGCAGGGTCCTGGAAGTGAGATTAATCCGCGGTTTGAGGCGACGGACGAGCACATCTACCGCGCACACTTTTCGGCCCTAACCAAACCGGAGCTGCAGCAGGCGATGGCGAACCTGAAGCGCCCGAACAAGTTTCTGTCCATGTCCGTGGACGCACGGCAGCTGTTGGATTTCCGAGTGGGGATAGCGTTCACGATAACCTGAGGAAAAACGGGGCCCACAGACCTCCCCATAGTCATCAAGTTGGGAAGTCTGCAACACAAATCCAGAAGGTTTGGGAGTCACGCATGACAAGTTTCGCGCTGTATTGTAGTGCAGGTCAGCAAGCAGAAGCACGTCCGAATTACGTACAAAGCCGGCTCCTCATCCTGTTTACCGCATTCTAAAGTTGACTTACAACACGAGTAAGAAGGTCTCTCATCCATGGGAATGCGCATGTGAGTACAAATTTTTTTGTAGTTGCAAAAATCTTCAGTTGCGTGACAGCTCTGGGGTGTCGTGGGCCCCTTTTTTCCTCAGGACACACCAAGCTTCTCACCTGGAACTTTCTAAACCACGCGAAACAGAAGTTCTCCTGGATCGACAACACTTGCCTGAGCTACGGACCCTGCCAAACCCCAACGCTGTGGTTCTGTATCGAGCGGCACAAGGAAATCCAGCGGTTCGTCCCGGAAAAGTGGCAGGAGCGGACGTTTACCCCACAGCTGGGCGGCGGAGGGTCTTCTACTTCAAGCGCCGGCCATCACAGTGGTCACCGGGGCGGAGCAGGTAATTCTTCTCGATACAACAACAGCAGCGGTAGTTCTTCTTACCAGCAAAGTATAACGGACAAAGCGATCGAGTTCAAGTGCAAGTCGAAAGCGAAGACCAGTGCGACCTATCTGCAGAATAACAGCCGGAACAACAGCACAACCGCGACCCTCCTTTCCCTGGACTACGAAACGAAGAAGATCCGGAAACCAGCGGGGTTGAATACGGTCGAATTGCTGAAGCAAGCCTCCTTCCTCGGGTTCTCCCCCGCGTCCGCCATGCGAACGGCGGAAGAACTGTATTCCGCTGGACTGATATCCTACCCCCGGACAGAATCCACGAAGTACGTATCAAATGCAAAAATGTCTGGGTCTGGAAACTTGTGATGCTGGGTGGCGTATTACGAGGAGGCCGCAAGTGCTGGCTCAGCATGACAAGCTTCTGAGCTTCTATCTAGGTGTTGCCTATTCTGCATGACAAGCTGCGTTTCTGCATGACAGAAATATGGCGCTCTTGGGAAGAGTGCATGACAGATTTGAGAGTCATGCCAGACACGCATGACAAACATGGACTCTTCCAGACCCAGACATTTTTACATTTGATAGTACGCGAGCAGCTACAACGTGGACGAGATAGCCCGGATGTTATGCACTGCAAAAGTAGCCTACTAGTAGTAATTGCAATACAAATTCGCTCAGCATGACAAATGGAATTTGCCATGCTGATTTGCCTTGGGAACCAGATTTGTAATGCATGATTGCAGTAATTACTACGAGTACGATACTTTTGCACAGGATAGATGTTCCAGCACGACAACAAGCTGCGGCATTCCGTGCAAGCCTTGCTGAACCAGCAGAGTGGAAGCAACGCGCGCATTCGTATCCTGTGTAAAAACGTCCCCACACCATAGTCAAGATGGGAAATCGGCTAGACAAATCCACAAGCTTTGGCTGTTTTGCATGACAAATTTGAACTCGTAGTGTAGTGCTTGTTTGAGGTAGCTCAGCAGCATTATAGATCCAGTATATCATGCTGATTGGAGCATGACAAATTTCAAAACACGACTAAAAGATGCCCCTCATGGGGCTCCGCATGAGAAACATTTTCAGCATGCAGATTTGCATCACAACTATGGGGTGGGGACGTGTTTAAATACGATAATTCGCCCCCCGCAGGACGGGTTTGACCGGGGGGACCACCCGCCCATCTATCCTGTGCAAAAGTATCGTACTCGTATAAATGCAACTCTTGATGCATTGCAAATCTTTGTCTTTAGGCAAACCCGCATTACAAATTCAATTTGTAATGATGATCAACTTTGTATTGCAACCTATACTAGTACGGTACTTTTGCAGTTCATACCATCACGCCGATGCGGATACCGGGCCGGGGTGAGAACTTGAAGCCGAAGGCGTGGAAAATGTTCGAGCTAGTGGCCAAGCATTTTATCGTATGAACTGCAAAAGTATCGTACTCGTATAAATGCATTACAAATTTCCTCAGCATGAGAGATGAAATTTGTCATGCGGATTTACGTTAAGAAAAAGATTTGTAATGCAAGCCTTGCATTGATACGAGTACGATACTTTTGCACAGGATACATCGCGTCGCTGTTTAACGACATCGAGTACGTGGAATTTACCGCTAAGGCAAGGTTGGATGAAGCGGGCGGAGGCGGTCGGTATGGATCAAATAACAACAGCGGTAAAAACACCAGCACGGACAGCGAGAATACTTTCGAAGCGGTCTTTCACTATTTGGTCCCAACTGGAGGTCGGGCTCGGGACCACTACACATCAACTACGAATCGGGGCGCATCTTCCTACAACAATCGTGGAGCACCAGGAGGTGGCTCGTCGTCGTACAACAATTATTCATCCAACGGCAATAGCAACTCCAGCTCTCCCGCGTGGCAGAATTCCTTCCTCCACCTGTGCGAGCACAAGGGGAAGTTTTTGAAAGTGCTCAGCAACCACACACTGACGAACAACAACTGCCAGCTGCTGAAAAGCCACTACTTGGCGAAAAACACCCGATTCTCGAACCTCCGGCTAACCAGCACGGAAACCTTCACCGAGCCCCCGCAGTTTCTGTCAGAATCGGAGTTGGTCGGCTTGATGGATAAGAACGGGATTGGGACCGACGCAAGTATGGCAGGGCATATCGAAAACATATGTGTGCGGAACTACGTCAGCGTTTGCGGCCCGGGTGAAAAAGGGAGCAAGGAAGCGGGGCCGAGAGTCATGGTACTTTATTTTTCAGGTTGTTTCATGATCTTCTCGTTGATTCGGTGCAGTTATCTAATGCTTTGAGTGAAGTACTTACTTCATACAATTATCTATCACATTATCTCTTGCAGTTGCAGTAGTTGCACCTAGCGCCAGCGTGTCGTTGTGGGACATGAAAAAGCAGTTGAAAAGAGACCGACAATTTTTAATACTTGATTTGTCATGCAAATTGACTATGAGCCGCCAGGCCATCAAGCTGCTTCGCATGACAAATTCTCGCAAATCATGATCATCAGACCAAGGGCATGAACAAAGGCAAACTGAAGTCTGGAGAGTGGCCGAAGTCTCGCCACCTCGTCCCTACCGGTTTGGGCCTGGCGGTGCTGGACATTGTGCAGAGGTCCGTGCCGGAGTTGGTGGACCCGAAGATCCGTGCGTACATGGAAAAGCAGTGCAACCAGATCTCGGACGGAGTGAATTCGAAGGACACTGTCGTGACGGAAAACATCAAAGTTTTCAAAGACAAGTTTCGCAGATTGGAAGGGAACCTGGACAACGTGCGGCACATACTCGCGCCGAAAGACGGGGTATGGAGAGAAAAAAGTTTGTCACAGTCACTAACTTGCAGGCTTTGCATTACAAATTCATTTAGCATCACAGCTTTTCCTTGTATTGCAGAAACACTAGGGAAATCCCTTGTAAAGTTTGGCTGTGATGCATTGTTACGCATGACAGAAAATTTTGTATTGCAAAAATGCGCATGAGTGATCGTGACGAACTTTTTTCTTTCGATACGGGGGCGGGGGTGGCGGCTGGATGAATAACAACAGTTCATCAAGCGGAGGTGGGTTCTACGGAAATAACAACAAGTATGGATGTGTCAGGTTTGAAACCGTCAGAGTTGAAATAGTTTGTCATGCATAAAATGGATGCCAGTTGGAGCCCAGTTAGCAATTGGCGCATGACAAGTTTTGGTGGTGCCTAAATCCAGTTTGTGATGCTGTTTGGGTAAGGAAGACGCCTTTTGTCATGCTACTTTAGCAGCTCCATTTCTACCCCTCAACAGGCTTGCAATATGCCTCCCTTGCCTACTCTGCAAGACAGGCGCTTTGTGGGTTGCATTTTATGCATCACAAATTATTTCAACTTTGACGATTTCAATCCTGACGCTTCCATAACAAGTCTTCCAACTTCAAAGGAGGAAGTTCCGGGGCTTCCTTCGGTGGGAAGGGGGCGAAGAATAGTAAAGGCAGTGCACCAGCAGGTAAAAATGCTCGGTCCGGTCCGTATGGGACAAGTTCCATGGTGGTTGGTGGCGGAGGAAATAAGAGTAGCAAAAATACTAAAAATGGCGGGAAAGACAGCAAAGGCGGCGGTGTGAAAAAGGGAAATGACAAAGGGAACAATTCCACCTTTGCGGGTGGAAAGATGAACAAAGGGACGTCGTTATCCGAAGGAAAAACGTCCCCACCCCAGAGTCAAGATGGGGATTTTGCAACACAAACCTTGAAGTTTTGGGAGTCACGCATGACAAATTGCGGGCTGTAGTGTAGTAGTGCAGTATAGCAACGGAAGTCGCATTACAAATCCAGTTGCTTATCCTGTTTACAGCATTACAAGTTCCAAAACACGGTCGGAAATGCCTATCATGGGGATGCGCATTACAAATGCTCTTGTGCTTGCAGATCTGCATGACAACTCTGGGGGGGCAAAGTGTGTCGCATTTTGTTTAGCATGACAACTCTGGGGTGGGGATGTTTTTACACAGGATAGTCGTCGAGTAAAGGCAAAGGCAACGTCCACCAGTCGGCAACGGGCTCCAACGACATACCGCTTGGGGGCGGTGGAGGCAAATTCGGTGGTGCCGGTGGTGGCAAGAGCAGCACAGGAACTAAAAATAACAACTCATCCAAAGGAAACGGCGGTTTGTTCGGTAATAGTGCCACCACTTCTGGTAAAAACAAAAAGGGAACAACGACTTCTGCAAAGGGTCGCGTGCACGACTCCGCGACGGGCTCGAATGACATTCCGCTTGGCAATCCGAACAAGGGCTTAGGCAGAAGCAACAATAATTCTTCTTCCTGGGGGCCTCCACCGCCGATGGCGGCAGGAGGCGCAGGCGGGAAGAACCAGAACAGTGCCACGACAACTTCTTCTACGCAGCAAAGTGCACAGCAGGTGCAGCAGGCCCTCTATCAAAATGTGCTGCAGCAGCAAAATTTGGTGTTACAGCAACTTTACAACCAGATGGGAGCGTTTACGAAGTGACGGGAGATACTTGAGATTTTTACACAGGAGATGGATGGAACAACACTCCTGCCAAAGCACTACAAACAAGTCGAGAATATAAACTTTGAAGAGAGGCACTACAAGGACTTTTTTACCCATCGTAGGAAAAAATTTGTGGAAGAACAAGATGAAGATCGTAGCAGTGGTAGCAGCCTGTTGAAACGATTTCGACTCTTAAACCCAAGAGCGGCATGCGGATTCATAGATTTGGCGACACCTACATTACTTCCAAGAAAATCGAATGGAAATCAGAAGTTGTGCTCTAATGTGATTCGCGTTGAAGCAAGAAGAAACACCGTTGAAGAGAAGCGAAAATAGGCACTCTCGCGTCACCACGGTACTAGTAGTACCATTGTCGCTCTTGGTTGGTCATGGTCTGTTCTCTATCTCTTCGGAATGAGAAAGAGCACTAAGACAAGGAGAGTTTGGGTGTCGATGAACTTCTTGAGAGAACGGCTTGAGATGAACAGGAGTGGCGGGGAGCGGAGCAGGCTTGACGCTGTTTTGCTTCGGAGTTCTTGCGTTTGATTCCTGATCTGGGGCACGTATTCATGATGTTGGTACACTTGTTCATATGCGGAAAATGTCGACAAGCAAGGACTTTGATTAATCGCAAACCAATTTGCTCAACACCTACACTTCTGGTAGAAAAGTTGTACGTGAAGATTCCTAGTCGACGACAACTAGGGAGGACAAGTAGGAAAATAGCACTACAAAATGGCCCAGGAAAAGGACGCAGTAAAGGAGGAGTTCCGCACACTCTGTTACGAAATTTGCAAAAAATGTTTAATGCCATTTCTCATGCGCATGCGAAGACAACCCCAACGTCAGCCGCAAGCATACCTGTTTCCTGAACGTATTTGCATTTCTGTTGGAAATTCTGATACATCAGCTGCAAATCACATGAGAAATTGAAATGGTTTTTGCAACCTCCTGCATAAATCGGGTGCACGGATCCTCTGGCCATCGGATATGCCGGACGACTGCATGCACGATGCAGTTCACCAAGCAATGGCACAGTTGGAGGGGTACAAGTTGATTCCGTTTTGCAGATTTTGCAGAGCGCAACATGTCATGCGACGACCATCATAAAAGCAATTGTGTTGTGATTACTTATCTATGCACTGAAGAAGCAAAAAAAAACAAAAAACTTTGTCAGGAAAAATCCAGACAAGGACGGAGCAGAGATCTGCAGCGCACTGAAAGAGCACTTCGACGAGAAGTGGGGTCTCGGGTGGATCATCGTCTGCGGCAAGGGTTTCGGGAGCTACTGCGTGCACGAAAAGCAGAAATTCATCTACTTTTATATGACTGGCTCAAGCGTTACAATCTCAAACGTTACAATAAAATGTCGAAATCTGTGATGCAAGAACTGCATGAGTTGGCCTACTCCCATAGGGTTGTGCATGACAAGTTTCGGAGTCCCCGACCCACCTGAAATCCGGCAAAATTTGTATTGCGAAAAGCTCGATTCTCTCTGCGTTCCTCTCGCTCTTCATGCAATACAAATTCCAGACTCTATTGTAACGTTTGAGATTGTAACGCTTGAGCGGGTTATATTTTACATTGGCCAGCACGCGTTTCTCTTCTACAAGGTGTAAGAGACTGACTATCGTGAAGAAAAATCCCCCCTCCCCATATTGAAAAGGTATGTTTCCAAAAATTTGTGTTGCGGATTTGAGGTCACAAATCACATCTGTCTTGCAAGAATTGGCAGAAGCTTCCGCCCCATTATGGAAGCGATTTGTCATTCTGTTGGGCCTAAAGGGGAGCCGTTTGCCATGCTGAGCAACTAGACCCATACGCCCCCACCTAGCCTGGGGATCTGGCCGCCGTGCCTCCCTGCAATACAGAGCTGATTTGTGGCCACAAATCAGCATCACAAATATAAGAGTGCCCGGGGATGAAGAAATACTCGCGATGTTTTCGCGGTTCTGACCCTATGCCGTTCCGGAGCCTGTGGAGGCTTGCCTCCTCAGCTATGCTGGACAATGGCAATGTCGGTGCGGTTGTTTTAGCATCACAAATTTCCGTTTTGATATGGGGAGGGGGGATTTTTCATTTTAATACGTAAATGGGGAAAAATGGAAAGCAAACAGCTGTGGCTCCTGCGAATTATAGTCACGTGTAGTTAAGAACCATGCTACAGTAGTACCATTTGATTTCGGAATCCGCTGTGAGAAGATTATTCACGACAAATTTGCTTTTGTTTACCTGAGCTGCGAAGTGATTTAGTACCTTTCTTGTTTACTCAACCTCCTCGACTTTCCACTGTGAAAACAATCTAAACCGATATTGATTCGAAGCAATTGATGCGCAAACAAGGGCTGTAACTACAAACGCAGTGGCTGCGAAGGCTTCCTGCCATTGAACTTCAAATCGAATGACTTTGTTAATGCTCCTTCAGGTAGTTGTACGACCAAGATTGAAAGACTAGGGGCACAACGACCTCCAGAGGGTCCTCTCGAGGACCTTCTTGGCTGTGCCAGTGTTGCAAACGCGCCTGTGATAGTACACTAGTTCTTCGGCGACGTGTGTTGACCGTGTACTTTACTGGCAGAAGTTATGGACTGATTATTCGATATACTTAGTTTGGATTAATATATTGGAAAGAGCATGCAGCTTTTCTGGTGTAAAAATTGTACCCTAAACGGACTAAGCGACATCATCTACTACTTACCTGATCGAATTATCTTCTTGTTGCTTGGTGTCAGGTCTGATTGTCTATGCAGCTCTCCGCCACGTGTCGTTTGTCACAAATTTCGTTGTCGAAATGTCATGTTGAATTCGCATTGATGTTTTTGTCAGGGCTTGGTTTGGATCACCATCATCATACCGAAGATGCGACGATCTATTTTCGATCTTTCTAGTAAGGAAAGAGCTACGGAACAAGGAGCTTGAAACACTACAAAATATTGGCAAGAGAAACTTTCGTTTCGGCTCCTGATGTCAACCAGTCTATACAGTAAGTTTTCCCTGTCGACGACGTAAGTACATGCGAATGAAAATAGTAATAGACGACCCACAATGTCCTCTTCTTCCTCCAGCATCAAGAATTGCTGGACCCTCGACTACGCCCCGAGTTCCCCCGACGAGTTGGCGGTCCACAAGAACAAAATCAACGAGGTCCGGGACTTCCTCACCAGTGCCGCTTCCCGGCAGAAGGTGCTCCTTTTGATCGGTCCCCCGGGCAGCGGGAAGGCGACCACGCTGAAGCTGCTCGCCGAGGAGCTGGGGTTGAACTTTCGCCAGTGGATCTCCCCCCCGGAAAAGATCGGCGCGTCCTTTTTTTCCTTTCTCAAGGAGGGGGAACAGCGGAGGATGGGCGACAAGAACTCCACTGCGAACCTACTGTGTTTGAAAGATTTCCCCTTCGGCCTGATGGAATTCGACGGGTTGGGGTTCCGGGAGAACCTGATCGAGGCTCTCAGCCCGAGGTTCCGCCGCACGTACCGGCTGGCGCTGCTATGTATTGCAAAAGTCTCGTACAACTCGTATACAAAAATTGCATCACAAACTAGCTCAGCATGACAAATGGAATCTGTCATGCTGTTTTACCTTGGAATGGAGATTTGTAATGCATGAGTGCGATTACTTTTGCAATGCATAGCTGCTGGGGAACGACAACGAGGACTTTTTGTTCCGCAGGCTGTTCTATCAAATGTAAAAATGTCTGGGTCTGGAAGAATGCATGTTTGTCATGCTTGTCTGGCATGACTCTTAAATCTGTCATGCAAGTTACCCAAGAGCTCCATTTTTCTGTGATGCAGAAACGCAGTTTGTCATGCAGAATAGGCAACACCTAGAAGCTCAGAAACTTGTGATGCTGAGCCAGCATTTCTGGCCTCATCATGAGACGCCACCCAGCATCACAAGTTTCCAGACCCAGACATTTTTACATTTGATATGTTTCAAACCAAGCAGGAACGGGTTCTGTTCGAGTACAACTACACAAAAAACAGCCTGCGTCTTCCATATCCAGTGCAAATATGTCTGGGTCTGGAAGAGAGCGAGATTTGTCTTGCTTGGTTAGCAAAACGCTCAAGTCTGTCATGCGCGTTACCCAAAAGCCCCGTTTTTCTGTGATGCAGAAACGCAGTTTGTCATGCAGAATAGGCAACACGTCGAAGCTCAGAAGCTTGTACTTGTCATGCTAAGCCATCACTTGTGGTCTCCTCATGCTACGCAACTCAGCATTACAAGTCTCTAGAGGCAGACATATTTGTAATGCATATCCCCGCTACACAGCTGATAAAATTCAACGCCGTGGCGCCGACCATTCTGGGAAAGGCGATCACCCGGGTCCTGAATCTGACAAATACCGCAATTTCCCACGGTTTGAAGGAGTCCCTGCAGCAAAGCGGGGACTTGCGACAAGCAGTGGTGAATCTGCAATTCTACGCCGTGAAAAAATACGACGCAGACCATGGTGGCCAAATTCATATAACCGGCTCGAAAGGTGCTGGTGGTGGCAGAAGGCCAAAAGCGAAAGCCAAATCTGCGGCCGCAAAAAGCGGTGGCAGGGGGAAGAAGCGGTATCTTGGTAATGGTGCTAGTGCACCAGAAGTTGCGCATCAAGAGCATATGTTTGCTTCTGGCGGTAGAACGAACCCGAGCAGCATGGCGTTCAGCCAGGGGGCAGCTCCTTCACAACAGCGGTCCTCGCAGAGGGACAACAACTACAGAGAAAACACCTACGCAGCAGGAGCAACAGAATTTGTGCCCGTATTGAAAATAACCGAAGAAGGAGACGCACAAGCCCAAACAGCCGCCGGCCTGGACCGGATTCGCCGGCTCGATAGTCTGCACTTTTTCCACGCTTTGGGGCGGATTTTGTACAATAAGAGGTGCGAACCAAAAGCGGATCCGGAGACTCTGGTGCAGGAATTCGTAGAATGGAAAGAGCGCGAAACGAAGGACTTTTGGCAAAAATTCGAAGACGTTGAGAAAAGGAGGAAGGCACAACTTCTTGCGGCCGCTGCTAAAGCGGTACAAGTTGCACCATCGCGGGGGCCACAAATTGTTTCTGTGGTGGATCAACATGGCGCGCAACAGGTTGGGGACGACCCGCGTTCATCGAGGCAAGATTGGGATGGAAGTAAAATAAAGAATCCTCGTCACGTACTAGGTGGTTACAGCACGACCTCTACGGATCTCGCGCACGACCCTACAACCCGTGCGGAAGATGTTGTCGTGAGTAGTAGTATAATGTCAACTTCTAGTACGACAAGGAATATTAACGAGGTGAACAAAGGTGGTGGACCCCTACCTGTAGTGCGGATAAACGCCGAGCCTGTGATAGAAGTACCAGATGGTGCTCACAAGAGGTCTACTACTTCTTACGCCTCCGCGTCTTCCAGCCCAAGTTCGCGCGGCTTTGCTGGAACTGGGATGAAGAGACGGCCAGCTGCACCCGGAGTAGCAGAAGTTCAACCAGGAGCGGGAAGTAGACCTTCGCCAAAGGCAAACGAAACGAACCTTCCAACGGCGAAGCTGAAACCGGTGATGAAGAGAGTGAACTTTGCTAAAAAGAACCAGGATTCTGGTTCTCCCGGCGTCGCAAATAAAGTACACGACGACATTATTTGTCTCACTTCGTCGGACAGCGAGCCGGAGATGCTGAATGTTGTCGCGCCGCCCGCTGGGCCACCAGCTAAGCGGCAGCGGGTTTTACCACCTGAGGGTGCGGGGCAGAGCTCAGCTGCTGTAGGCAGTCACACCAGCAATACTCAGGCCGGAAGTATGATAAGAACTACTACAGGTGCCAAACCGACAACAATTCCAGGTAGTAGAAGCACCACTACATCAAGAACCGAAGAGCAGGACAACAACGAGATAACAACTCTCCCGCGGCCACTGCCGAACAAAACCGCAAAAGACTACAAGAATCCGAAGGAATTTTCCGAGAAGGGCAGCCGGCAAATCAAAGTCGAGGAATTTTCGTTGCGAACACCCGCGTTGTTACAGAGTATAAACTCATCTTCGACGTCCTCCACCACCCCAGCTGCGACGTTGACACTGGTGAAGTCCATCCGGCCCCAGGTTTACTACGACTTGGAGGAGTTACTGGAGGTGCAGGAGCCACGCATGTTTGTCGATTTCGTTTTCACCAATGCGCCGGCGTTTTTCTCCTCTACAGAAAATTCTACTCCTTTGCAGTCTGTGTACTCATCCGTAGAAGCAGCAACAGGCGCTACCGGACTGGAAGGAGGAATGCAGCTGCAGCAACATCAACATCGGCCATCGCCGGGAAATATGTTTGAAACGCCAAGCAGTGCGAATGCTTGTGCTTCAACTTTTACTCCCATCTCCACCTACGCGGATTTCTTGGACAGCCTGTGTGCGATTTCGGGGAACGCGAACTTGACGAATTTCGGACAAATAACGACCGAC
Organism: Amoebophrya sp. A120; assembly: GCA_905178155.1. NCBI lineage: Eukaryota > Dinophyceae > Syndiniales > Amoebophryaceae > Amoebophrya > Amoebophrya sp. A120. Next base: position 1,140,223 of record CAJINV010000018.1, on the reverse strand, counting down.
GACCTGGAGTTGGTCTGCAGAAGCTACTTGGACGCAAACATCTTCTGTCAGAAGCCGAATTACACACCATCAAGGTCTGCAGCTTCTGGCGGGAACAACAATTATCAGAATCATAATTCTAGTGGGCACGGGCTTTTTCAATTTCGCCGGTCCCGAATCATCGATGTGGACCGGGAGAGGCAGAAGGCGAATTTAGAGAAGCACTGGTACAATATCAACGGGAAAAGACCCCCCACTCCATATCAAATGGGAAATCTGTGATGCAGGATTTGTGTACACGAATGCGCGCTGTCTTGCAATACGGCATCGCAGCCAGATCCGCAGCCTAGGGAAGGACATTTGGTCTAGTTGCTTAGCATTACAAACTGCTGTCCCCTAGGCCCAACTGCATGCCAAATCGCTCCCATAATGGCAGGGAAGCCTCTGCATTTGTCTTCTTGCAAGACAGACGTGATTTGTGGTCTCAAATCAGCAAGACAAATTTTCGGTAGCATGCCTTTTCGATATGGGGAGGGGGGATTTTTCCTCTGAATATACAAAGGAGAAGTGTACAACAACAATACTAATAACGCCAGTACAACCGCTTCGTCCGCATTTTTTGCACCAGCTACACTGTCAGAGCCAGATTGGAGCAGGACCACAAGCTACCTGAACCAGCAGCAGCCGAGTTGTATCAATTTCGGGGATTACGAAATTTACGGCTACATCGACCAGATTCTCCGGAACACCCGCGGACAGGCGCCGGCGCTGCCCCACGTTGCGTTGCACCAGATCACGCACTTGGCGAGCAAACTGCGAAACGAGAACGAGTTCGGGTTTGATCCCCAGATGAACAGTGCTGGTGGGGCAAATAATTTCGGTGAGAATTATGGCGCAGCGCCAAACAAGCCACCAGCCCTAGAGATCCCGACCGCGACCGCAGTCGATGAACCGGAGGTGGTGGTGGCGCGGCCTGTGGGGGTCGCTAAACTTTTGGTTGATGATATCGAAGACTTCGACGATGATAATTCGGAGGATTCTTGATGAGAAAAACATTTAGAATGAAGCTTTTTTTCATGAAACGCCAACTTACTACTCGCGAGTACTAGGCAGCTCTTGTATAATTGATTCTACTGCTACTGCCTTTTTTTTATTCCGCAGGGAGTTCGACTTGCGAAAGGAAAGGATGATGGAATCCCTTGCGGTCATCTTCTCCTTCTTGTGGAGCAGATCCAAATTCATCTGCATCGGTCTTCGAGTTCAGCTCGCTTTTTGTGTTGCGAAAGAAGCACGCGCATGATCCTAGAATTTCTTGCGCAAAATAAAGAACCACGCGTGAAATGGTCGAAGTTTTTTGTTTTTTTCTTCCGTTTAAATTATTGTACTCGTCGTTGCGATTACGTCCTTTACGTTTACTGTCTACTTTGGTGGAGGCTGCAAGCACCTCATGGCTTTGTAGAGTTGATTTTGATCTAGTTCTCGCACCGTAAGAACATAAGTACTTCTCGGGGCTTCAGAAAAATAACAACCATAAAGACCGTACGAAGAAGATTTTGAAGATGCGTCGCTACCCAATTATCAATATTCAGCGGGCTGTGTTGTCCGGCTTCACGCTGTTCTGGCTGGCGGTTTCGTGGTGGAGGTTGTGCACGGTGGATCAGGTAGCGGCTGGTGACGAGGAGGAAGAGTTACAGATCAATCAAAACCATTCGCCGCAGGCGGAGCGCGTGTTCAAAACCAATTCCTCCAAGCTGCACCACCTGGACATTTTTTGCGACGCTCTGCTGCTGTTCGGGAGCTTCTGCGGGCTTCTGGGCGTGTTGTCCGGAACGTATCAAACGGAAAAATCCCCCCTCCCCATATCGAAATGGAAATCTGTGATGCAGGATTTGAGGTACCAAATCGACTTGTCATGCTAGAAGGCCAAGAGCCGCAGTCGTGGTCTCGTTTGCAGGCAATTTGTCATGCTGTTTCCCACTCTCAGCTGCCTCCTATCATGCTGAAGATGCAAGGCTCCCCCACGCCACCCAGCACTACAGTCCGCATCTTTTTCCGTGTAGCATGACACAGCTGATTTGTGACAACAAATCTGCATCACAGATTTCCGTTTTGATATGGGGAGGGGGGATTTTTCCTTTTGATAGAGCGCGGCTGTTCTACTTGAGCGGCTTGTCGCTGTTCACGGTCTGCCTGTTGTTTTTATGCATTGCAAATAAAGTATCGTACTCGTATAAATGCATTACAAATTCCCTCAGCATGAGCAATAAAATTTGTCATGCGGATTTACCTTAGGGAAAAAATTTGTAATGCATGACTGCAAGAATTACTACGAGTCCGATACTTTTGCACAGGATAGTTTTCTGTGCCCGCAAATTTGGTGATCCACGGCTTTGTGCTGGTCTACGAAATGTTCGTCACAGACCTGCGCATCGTCACAGGCAGCGAGGTGAGTGGTCCGGGGCACCTCCAGGACGGTCTCGCTAGTAGCGGAGCGCACAGAGGCGCCGCGGGTACAACTACAACTGGGGAGGCCATCATGGGCCGCACGAGCGTGAGTAATGAGTCTGATCATGCAGCCGGTGCAACGCAACAACATGGAACCGATTTACTGCCAGCCGTTCCAGCGGGAGCTGCAGCTTTCGGTCCGTCTTCCACCCCCAGAGATGTTTTCGAGCCAAACGAGCTCACAGTCGTTTTGCACTATCTGACATGCGTGCTCACCGCGGTCAAGCACGCGCTAAATTCGACGGACTTTCTTTGCCTGGTGTCGGATGTGATCCGGTTTTCGCTGGCCATCGTAAATTTGATGTTTCTCCGGGGCTGCTTCGCGGTCCTCACGGAGTATATTTTTGACGACGACCTTCCGGAGAATGTGAATTTGTTGTGGTTCCGGTGGGACGCCGTGACGGCGAGCGATATTTTGCCTGTACGGAAGGGCAGCAGACACGACGACCGGATGAGCTTTGGCGCAGGCGGCGGGGGACCATTCGGGGGGCTCGGTAAAATTGCTTTGAAGTTTTAGTAGTAGAGTGTTGCTTCGGAAGTTCTGTCACTTCTTTAGATGGAAGATTTTTATGAATTTGAGGAATCAGGTTCGCCTTCGCCTGCTTCCAATTGCCGTTTGCCGTCAAAAGGTGTTCCCATCTTCGCCATTCAAATTTGACGAGACTGCGTCTAAAAAATGCACAATTGGATGTTTCGTGTTTAGCGTCACATTTAGATGAGGTCGCGCATTGATTTTTTGAAAATGTGTTGCGCGAAATAAGAAAAAAAGTAGTTTTTGCCGCGTTTTTAACACACAAAATTTTGTTGAAAACGAGTCCGGTCTTGCTCTCGTCTCTGATCGTGGTCTTCTCAACCTGCGGATGGACTTCAGGGCCTCATTACTACACTCGCTTCTTGTACTAGTTGGACCCCAAAAATATCATTGATTTGGACAAAGAACGACTGTGTGGTTGTAAAAAGTGCGACATAGTTCTTCTGGAGGACAAGAAATTGCCCAACCACGACGTCCGCGAGTAGTTCTAAGATGGCCGCCACGTGCGCAGCCCTTACTTCCTCGCGGGGAGAGGAAACTACAAGTAGAGAGGGTTCCTTCCGTGATAGAAAGCCGCCTACAAGAACCTCCGCTGTAGAACATCAAGCTCCACCTCCTGCCACCGTCGAAGATGTTTCTGCCGAGCCGCCCTCGTGGTTCGACGATATCGCAAGTGGTTTCAAATCGCTACTGGGCTGGGAGCAGGAGGAAGAAGACGAGAGCTGCGAGGAAGATGACTGCCTACTCTGGATGCACTACGACGATGATAATCTGGATCCAACATGTAGTGTACACACTTGCCAAAGAAGCAGAATCTCGACCACAAATGACAACATACCAGGTGACCCACTGCTTGACAGCTTCGCGACGCCTCTCTCGCTCACGCCGCGCGCCGGGTTCGGCACCAACCCCGGAGGTGGTAACGGTACTACGGCTTTGAACGGCGTGAGCAACGGTCGGCAGGCTGCGCTACTCGGCACCGCGGATCACTTGTTTCACACCCCGACCGGAGCATCCACTTCTGGTGTCGCCTCCCAGCCAATCCAGGTGATCAGTCCGAAGAGCGTGGCGCATATATCGTGAGGAAAAGTCCCCCCTCCCCATATCGAAACGAAGTTTCTGATGCTGGATTTCCGCACACAAATCAGATCTGTCTTGCAGTAGAGGACTGCAGGCATATGTCAAGCCTCAGTCGAGAGGTTTTGACGTAGGCACCTAGCATGACAAACGTGTATGCTCTATGCCCAACAGCATCACAAACCGCCTGCAAAATGCGGGGCGCTCTCACTCTGGACTTGCCTTCTTGCAATACAGACAGGATTTGAGGTCACAAATGCGCATCACAAATTTTCAGACGGATACGTTTTCAATCTGGGGAGGGGGGATTTTTCCTTACGATAGCATACGGATTTGGGGATTTCCGAAAATTTGCCGCTTTTCGACGAGGCAATGGTTGTGGACAACCCGCTATGAAGTGCAAGTATGTCCGGGTCTGGAAGAACGCAACTTGTGATGCTGCGTTTGGATTCCAAAAATATCTGTATTGCATGAGCAGCAAAGGCGGGAATGTAATTTTTGGGGACGCGCAGGGGCATTTGTCATGCGGAATAGGCACCAAGAAACCCTGAAAAAATCTGTGATGCTAGGGCATGCATCACAGTCATCCTGGCTCATGCAAAACGTGCGTGACAAGTCTCAGAACCCTCCAGACCCAGACATACTTGCATTTGATATCCGCCCTTCGTCCTTTCCAGAGCCAACAGCGGGCTGCAGGCCAGTCCGAGCAGCGTTAATACTACTTTGTCTCGCACGGGGAGCCAGCAGGTGCAGAAATCGCTCGCGCAGTCTCCGACGGAATTTCGGGAAGCGCTCAAGGAAAGTCCCAATTTCGCGCTCCTGACGCGGAGCTCCACGACCAGTAGCAACGGGGGGAGCGAAGCGAACGCGAATGGAAATAGTAACGCAAACAACCTAAGTAATGATTTGGAAATCGCGGACATGAGTACGATGACAACCACGAACGTAAAGAAGTCTACCGGTATTCTTGAGGGAACAATGGTAACCCCGATGAAATTACAAGGAGCATCAAATTCTGGATTTTCCTCCAACGCCGCCCAACATAATTTACAACTCACAAAGACCACTAGCACGACGAGTACATCACAGCAGGCGCAACTTGTTCATCCGTCACATCACCCAAAGAACATGCAGATCTTTCCCAACGTCCACCTGCAGCAAACGGACGAGCAGTTGAATCTGAGCTGGCGTGTACCAAATGCAAATCTCGGTCTGGGTCTGGAAACTTGTGATGCTGGTTGAGAAAGACGGGACCACGCCTCAATTGGCTGCAATGCATGACAAGTTTCGGATGTGCGACAGTGTTTGCTACCCGCGTGACAGAGTGAGCGTCTGCATGACACCAGAAAAGTGGGGCTTTTGGCTGACGTGCATGACAGACTTGAGAGTCATGTTAGCAAAGCACGACAAACCTTGCATTTTTTCAGACCCAGGCAAATTTGCAGGTGATAGCGCGAACGGTCGGCGCTGTCGGAGTTCCAGCGGATCTTGTTCAAAGAGGACCGGTAACAAATGCAAAAATGTCTGGGTCTGGAAGGTGGCAACTTGCCATGGTAAAGCTGGATCATGTAAAAATCTGTGTTGCACGATTGCCAAAAGCTGTCCACTTTTGACCAAGTTAGGACGGAGTTTCTCATGCAGGATAGGCATGGCAGAGATCTCGAAGAGTCTGTCGTGCTAAGTCCCGCATTCCAGACCTCATGGGTCATGGAAAATCTGCATGACAAGGTTACACTTTTCCAGACCCAGACACTTTTGCACTTGATAACCGGGACCGGCTCTTTGAGCATCTGAAGGACCACAAGTTCGCGTACTATCGACTGAACTCCGAATTGACGAAAGAGCTCGAGCAGAGCCAAAAGTGGCAAGACTCCGAGTTGTGGCGCGGGCTTGGGCGCAGCGGGGTCGCGGCAACGAGTACTAGTAACAATGCGGCTCCTACAACTTCCTCGTCTACAATTTCCGGGCAGGCCTCGCGAGGAACCCGAAGCCGAGAGCAGCAGAGTGGCAGTTCTGCTGGCGTGGTGAGCTCTACTTTTCAGTCCGTTGGAACAACGGCCTCACGGTCCAGTGCCGCGATGACAGCAGCAGTTGTTTCGGGAGTAGAAATAGAACATCAAAACCGTATCGACAATATTATCGAGAGAAATAATAACAATCGCGCCAGCTCCACCATCAATGCGACTTCCCGCCCGCAAAGCAAAGAATCCGAAACCTACCCACCCGAGGAGACGCACAGTAGTAACCGCAGGGGAGAAATGAATAGAACGACCCTCGCAGGAGCGGACAATACCGACGACGTCGACGACTCTTTTTCGCACGGCGGCGACCCAAACGTGCTAACGCCGCGAAACAACGCGAGCAAGTCGCTTAGCTCCCCGAGCAGGACAAATCAAGCTGCAGGAGGACCAGCTTCTAATAATATCGCACCACAGCTGCAACACCAACAGCAAGACCCGCCGACGTCCTCCGCAGCAACATCGTCGAGTAGTTGTACTACTTCTAGCACCTTTTTCCTCACACAGCGGTCGATGCTGCGGTTTCTGTACTCCTCCAAAATGAACCCGGCCGAAGCGAAAAAGCTGTTGGATGTGCACGTGAAGATGATTCAGAAAATGAATTTGAAAGCGGTCTCGGACGAGGATGTGCGGAAAAACTACAGTCGGGGCTTCTGCGTGCTCTCCGGGCGCGACTTCGAGGGCAGGCCGATGATCTGGATCAAGTACAAGTTTATCAATCCCAACGAAATCAAAATCCCCGTGGGCATCAAATCCACGTGGCTGTCCATCGACGCCGCGCTGCAGGACGTGTATCAACTGCAAAAATGTCTGGGTCTGGAAGAATGCATGTTTGTCATGTTTGTCCGGCATGACTTTTAAAATCTGTCATGCGTCTTACCCAAGAGTCCCATTTTTCTGTCATGCAGAAACGCAGTTTGTCATGCAGAATAGGCAACACCTAGAAGCTCAGAAGCTTGTCATGCTGAGGCAGCACTTGTTGCCTCCTCATGGTACGCCACCCAGCATCACAAGTTTCCAGACCCAGACATATTTGCAATTCATAACGTGCCCAGCATGGCCAAAGGGGTCCGATTGGTGTACGACTTCAACGGGCTGCGGTTGCAGAACGTCGCCAGCGCGAGACCCTGGGAATTCAAAGACGCGATCTCGGCGGTGGCGTTCTGTCATCCGAGCGTCATTGCGAGCGTGGTAAGTACTTAAGTATAAAAGTACGTCGACCGAGTTTATTGTTGAGCTGCTGATCATGCTGATGCATTTTTTGCTGCACCGCAGAACAATTCCAGTGAGAAACGGTTTGCGCAGTTCTTGTCTTCTCCCTTGATATCGTTCGTATACCTTTTGCTTATTTATTTCAATGAAAATAAGCCCTTGTCCTCTCTTCAGGTTTTCCTTGACGCGCCGCCACTGCTCCGGCATGCCTGGCAGATCGCCCAGGCAATGGTACCGAAGAAGCTGAAACGGGTGGTGCAGTTCGTTACAACGCACAACGTGCCCGATTGGTACGCGGAGTTCTTATCCACTGTACTTGAAAACTTCCCCACCCCACCGGAGTTCGTTGTCATCCAAATCTGCAAACCTAAAGGGTCTCTTATGCGCAGGCCCATGAGGAAGAGGACCTTCATCTAATGCTATCTGTCAATTTGGCATGTGCGTGTGGTTGCACTAGCTAAGCAGGAGGACAACTACACTACGAGCCCAAGCGTGTCATGCAAGACGTGTGGATTTGTGTAGCTGCTGCTGCTTCCCCATCTTGACTATGGGGCGGGGACGTTTTTCCTTAGGACAGCTATGCGAAGTGAGCCAGTTGCCTCGGTATCTGGGTGGGCAGCAAGTACCAAATGCGGATTTCCACTCCTACCTGTTGCATTTATGAAGTGCAAATATGTCTGGGTGTAGAAGGATGGGGCTTGTCATGCGAACTCTCGATGACGACAAGATCTGTGTTGCATGACTTGCAAAAGATGCCCACTTGCTGCCAATAAAGAAGTCGATTTGTCATGCGGGAGAGGCGTCAAGGAAAGAAGTCCCATAAAATCTGTGATGCTTCTTTGTCCATTCCAGACCAGGTGCGTGGTCCGCGAGATGCATCACAAATCTTGCGATCTTTTCCTAGACCCAGCCGTATTTGCATTTGATAGCATCGCGTAAAAAACGATTCTCTGCTGTATTGAGGTATTAAAACGATGAAGCGGATTCATTGTAATGAAACATGACAAAATCACACGAGAAAAGCGCGTTTTCCATGTTGCCAAAAAAAACTTCATTCTGGCAGCATTTTCTAGCGCGCAAGCAAATTGTGCTTTTTCTACCCTTGTTCAGCTTGAGAGGATAGGTGTAGTGCACACGTGAGGTTGATGTTTTGCATATTGAAATTAAGAAGTGCAAACCACGACCTTTTTTATGCACCTTTCATTCTTTTCCCCCTTTTTGTTACTCTTATTTTTTTGTTTCTGCTTGCGCATGTCTATGTCCACGTCCAGGTGCATGTGCTTCGTTTAAGTTTCCGAAGAAAATACTCGTTGGCGATGAATCTGGAATGCTTGTTTACACCTCTGAAATAATCAGCAGGATAACGATCGGATAGGGTACTAGGTCACATCACCCAGTTCGCTTTATATATTCATCAGGAAGTAAGCCTATCCATTTACTCTGTTGATCTTCTCGAAGCACCTTTTACAAGATGGGTCGTGTAATGTTCTCGTCTGCTGTGCGTCATTTGTGTTGTTCCACGGCTGTTCTCTTGACCACTGCCGCTGTCGCTGACAACCGGGCACCAGAAGTTGAGCTACGCGACTCCTTACGGGGGGCCGCCCTTTCCTACTACAGTGCTGCCGACCTGGCCGCTCCGACGGCGGGGGAGACGAAGAAGCTATGGAAGAAGCGGATGCAGGAACTGTCGGCGATGCTGAGCGACGAAGCGGCCGCGAAAGAGGGCTTCGACTGGTTTCGCAAAACGTACAACGTCCAGTATAAAGATGGGGACCAAGTAGAAAACGACGGAAGTCAACATCAGCTTTTCGTGCAGCAGAAGTTTGAAACCTTCCGCGAAAACGTGAAACAGGCCCTGAAGTTGAACATCAAGAGTGACGGCAAAGCGGTGTTCGGTATCACGCGGTTTATTATGGATTGTAAAAATGTCTGGGTCTGGAAGAGTCATGCTGTTTTTGCATGACACAGAAGGTCTGGCATGGAAGCTCTAGCATCACAGGTTTCGAGAGCCTTCCGCAATGCCGAATCCGCATGACAAGTCCCCTATTTCGCTGACAAAAAGTGGGAGCTTTTGCTACGTATGCATGAGAGACTTTTCTGTGTTCTGAAATACGCATTACAAGTTGCATTCTTCCAGACCCAGACATTTTTACATTTGATATTTATGGACTTAACAGCGGGCGAGTTCCGGAAAATGTACAAGAACGGCGGTTACGCACCGCACATATCGAGCTGGGTCTGGAATAAAGTTCGAACTTGTTGTAGGTATTACTGGTGGTCCCACATGAAACCTGTGAGATCTGTATTTTTGCATGACCAACTATAATTGTAAAAGCCACAGCATCTTAATCTTTTGTCCTGCAAAAACGCAATTCCTATCTCATGCGGGCTCTGTGTGAGAAAGCGTTGGCGTTCTGCAATCTTCCGGAGATGCATCTTCCGGAGACGTGGCCATCTTCTCATTGTAGCATCACAAGTTTCCAGACATGCAGGGATATTTGCGATGGATAGCGGCAAAACGTTTTCGGATGACCAGATCGCGGATATGATGCAGGACGTTCCCGAGGTGAGGCGCGGATACACAGATTATTCTTCAAAGTTTATATGTTCATGGGCGTCGTAGAAGTTGTTTTTACTTTTGTTTTAGCGTTTTAGGCCTTTTTGTTGGCTCTTTTCGGATATCTTTGAAGTCTTTCGTCATGGTTGGCACAGCACATTGATTTTGAGTACATCCTTCAATCAGGCCGTTGTCCCGAAGGCCTCCCTGCTCGACTCCACTTCCGCCACCAGCTCGCGCGATTGGCGGAAGGAGGGCGTGGTAACGCCCGTGAAGGACCAAGGCCAGTGCGGATCCTGCTGGGCGTATCGTAAAGAAAATTCCCCCTCCCCACATTGAAAAGGAGATTTGTAATGCTGATTTGTGGCCACAGATCCGCTTTGTCTTGCGTACCAGGCAAACGGCACCAATGTGGCGCATCGTATACAGCGAGTCTGTCATGCGTTTTCGCCTTTGTCAGACTTGTTTCTCATGCTCAGCTGCTAGCCGGATGCGTAGCACCCAAATGGGCGTAGAATATGCCGGCAAGCTCTTGCTGCAATACAAAGCTCATTTGTGTATACAAATGCAGCAACAGAAATTGTCTTTTGAATATGGGGCAGGGGCTTTTTTCACTTTGATAGGGCGTTTTCGACGGTCGAGACGGTCGAGTCGGCGGTGCATTTGTTGGACAAGAGTTCCTAAGAAATGCAAATGTGTCTGGGTCTGGAAGGTTGGTGGAACTTGTCATGCTAAATCTGAATCATGCAGAAAGTCTGTGTTGCATGATTACCAACGGCCGTCCTTTCTTACCAAGTTGAGAGGGAATTTCTCATGCAGGATAGGCATGATAGAGATCTCACAGAGCTTGTCATGCTAGGCCCTGCATTCGAGACCTCATGGGTCATGGAAAACCTGCATTCTACTACACTTCGCATTCCACCAGACCCAGACATATTTGCAAGCCATAGTTCCGGTTTTATTGGTGCGCCGCAGGAACTGGTTTCGTGCGACCACGGCATGGACTTCGGGTGTAACGTATGTATTGCAAATATGTCTGGGTCTGGATGAGTGGAACTTGTATGTAATGCTGTCTGCGGATTCCAAAAATATCTGTGTTGCATGAGCAGCAAGAGGAGTCAGCTCCTGGCACGCGGAGAGGGCATGTCTCATGCGTAAAAATTAGCATCAAGAAGCTCTCTTCATCAAAAAATCTGTGATGCTAGCACCAGCATCACAGACCTCACGGGTCATGCAAAATGTGCATGGCAGCGGCAAGCCCTGACTCTTCCGGACCCAGACACTTTTGCAGTTCATATAACGGGGGATTGCCCACCCACGCCTACAAGTTCCTCGAAAAAAACGGGTTAGAAGCCGAGAGTGACTACCCCTACACTAGCGGCACCACGAAAGAGTCGGGCACCTGCAAGATGGACCCGAAGAAATCGGAGTGGAAGGTATAATGGTATGATACTTGGTAAGTGTGAGTAGTGAAGACACGGTCGTCCTCTATGTAGCATGACGATGCACTTCTACGAGTTTTATAGTATTCTGAAAAAGCATGTAGAAATGGTGCGGTCGTGTCTTCCTTGAAGGAGCCGTTTTAAGAGTTTGTCTTCTGCCGCAGATGTAACTCTAAGTCAACGAAGATTATCACCAAAGGTCACCGGCTACACCCGCGTGGCCCACGGCATGCGCATCTTCCCGTGGACGGTGATATCAATGTATCCCAGAGAAAAAAGCTGGCAGGGCATATTTGTAATGCAAAAATGAATACACAGAAAAATTTGTCATGGGCGCCCCATACCATGCTGCTCCGGACGTGCAATACAGGTTTTTTTGTGTATTTATTTTTGCATTACAAATATGACCTGCCAGCTTTTTTCTCTGGGATACAATGGCAGAAAATGCTAGCCCAGCACGCTTGTTTGTTCAATAAATTCAGCAGCAACTGTATCGCACAGTGATCTACTTCGTCGTTGAGAGTGCTGGCATTTTGCAAAAGAAAAAACTCTACTCCCATGTTACTTACCCCAGTGTGCAGGAGGTTGCCACCCGTTTAGGACAATGAATTCAATGTGCTGGCTTAGATTTTCCGCTGGGATATGTCAGTCGGGGGGAGAAGGCCATGAAAGACTACTTGCTGAACAACTATGGAATCGAAAAGTGGTGTTTTCCTCGTCATCATGATCATCTGACATATCCTCACTGAGGTGTTGCCGGATCACTGAGGTCCTGCTAGTATTATAACCAGGCTTCCTGCTTTGTTTCGCAGTAGTGCAGGCGGGTCACATTTACAACAAATGCAACGAACGATTCAGTATGTTAAGCTCAAGTTCCAGCCGTGCGCAAGCTTTTCAAGCGCCGACCTGGGTCTTCCGTGAAAGGACAACAGGGGCGGGCGTTGGGTGGTATCACGTATGCGTGCTGTGATCTCCAACTGAGACCATGATGATGAAGAGCCCCACTTTTCAATTCAATAGCGCGGGCCCCTTGTCGATTGGCGTCGATGCCAGCGCTATCAAATGTAAGAATGTCTGGGTCTGGAAGAATGCATGTTTGTCATGCTTGTCTGGCATGACTCTCAAATTTGTCATGCACGTTACCCAAGAGCTCCATTTTTCTGCGATGCAGAAACGCAGTTTGTCATGCAGAATAGGCAACACCTAGAAGCTGAAGCTCAGAAACTTGTCATGCCGAGCCAGGATCTGTGGCCTCATCATGAGACGACACCCAGCATCACAAGTTTCCAGACCCACACATTTTTACATTTGATAAGCGCGTGGCAGACCTACCAGCAGGGCATTCTCGACGCGGCTTCCTGTGAGTCCGAACGCATTGACCATGCGGTGCAGGTAAGGAAAAGAGTAGTTCTTCAAATGTGTAAAGTAGCGTGAAGAACCAGCATGAGAAATGAAAGTGAGACTACCGTATTCATCCTGAACCATCCCGACACTTGTACATTACTGTATTAGTACAAAATTGTTGTAAGTATACAACAAAAGGTTGTTGCGCTCGAGCAGAGCGCAGCGGAGAAGAACGGCGATGCGTACTGGGTGGTCCGCAACTCGTGGACGACGGAGTGGGGCGAGGCCGGGTTCATCCGCCTAACGACCGACGAAAACACGTGCCTGATTACCGGCATGGCCACGGCGGCAACGGTGGAGAAGATGGACAGCAGTAAAGACCTGATGTCCTGGGACCAGGCGGTCTACCTGGCCAAGAGGAAGGTGGAAGAGGAGCTGCACATTTGAGAAGTTTTTCTTGATGATGCTCTCTCCGAAAAAATGAAAAACGCACACTCATCTTACATTTGTGTATCCATATGAAGACTTGCTAGACCAATATCACAAATTTCAGCTCCTGTCAAAGAACTTTTGGTTTTTGCTGTCACGTTGCAAAAATCCGGTACAGTTTTTGTGATTCGCAAAAATACAATGCACCATGCTGCTATAATAGTTTTCGGTGTCATCTTGTTCTGCGCTCACGTAGAAAATGGAGGCAATTGTAGCTGGCCCTTCCACAGTGCGCACGTATTGAGGCTCATCTTTATGCACCTACAAATATGCCTACTTTCATCATATGTGATAGTCGTTGTCGTAGCATTTCAATTCTGCTCCGTCTTGTTCACGAAAAATTTTGCTTCATACACAGAACTTGTGAAATAACCTAAACACTATACTACACACCGCGGAAAATCTTTTTTCCTGCAACGCAGTCACCTACGGAAAAATGTTTTCCGTCCCGAGTCCAATCAACTTCTTTGTTCGGTTCGTAAAGAAGAACGGGCAGAAATTGATCGTCTTTACTACAGGTGTGTCTTCTGCTGCGTGCTCCCGTCATCGTTAAGCGAGATCCTTCCTGATAAGTCGGTACTAAGTGAATTAGAGAGTAAAAGTACGTATTCCCATTGCACTTGTTGCATCACGAAAAATTCTCGGCGTCGCACAGACTTGACTCGGTTTCCTGCCTGTGTTGTCGTGATGAAGTCCAAAGTTGTGCTCGGTTGCAGCTGTACTTAGTTCGCAGGTCGGTTCGTGCACCCACCGAGATTGTCGAAGTTTTTTGCTTGAAGACTTTTATCTGGTAATCAAATGCGTACACGCAATCTAAGGTCTTTGTCGGTGCGAGCAACACAGCCGGGCCGCAGTAGCCCGGCTACAACACAAAGGTGTGGTCTCGGTTCACATTCCTTCGTACAATGCTGCAACGGGGTGTAATCGGCAGAAGACTCAACCAAGATATCCACTGCTCCAAGCATTCATGCGGTTCGGTAGAATGATTGAAAGCGAAGCAGCTGGAAGATGAAAGCAGCGCCATTCGAAGACTTGTCGTTGTCGACCCCTGGCATATACTTGTCCAAATCTACATGATCTACAACTTGTGATCACAGTGCACCAAAATGCCCCCTCAACTTGATTGCCACCCCAAGAACTACCTAGAAGTTGTAAAACGATCAAGAAGTACTTAACTCCCTTTTTGAGTTCGGAGAAGAAAGTGATTTCTGGGACTACGTGACTATACTCAAACACACGACCACAACAGCAGGAAACAAAACAAGCAGTGACACGGCGTGCAACTTCCTTCGCCTTCTTTCATTGAGACAAAAGCCATTGATGCAAACCTGGCCGGGTTGCGGCGCGAAAAATGTAATAGAAGCCACTACCGTCTGTGTCTCATGACTAACTCCGCCACAGCGAAGCTGTTGGCCGCCGTGGCGGTTTTCTCGGCGGCACAGAGCACTCTGGTCAGCGCGATCGAGGAGGAGGAGAACAGTGCCGGGCAAGCTGTTCTGGTGGGTGCCGAGGCAGAAGTGGACGACGACGTTGAGGACGACGACGAGCCGGAAAAGATCACTGGTTTCTTGCAGCGGTACAAGAAAAAGAAAGTGAGTCTCCTTTGCAGTTCTCACACAGAGATTCCTACTCGGAGCGCCCCTGAAGAGGAGGGGTCCAGCCCGGATCAAGTTTGTCCCAAGGGGAAGGTATACGACAAGGCGGCAACGTTCCGCGCCGAGGACCCGGATAATATTGATGTGAAGGCATGGATCAGAGGATGTTGCAAGAAGCCAGAAGGCACTGGCTGCGGTGGTAAAACTGGAATCGGAGGCGGATGCGGTGGCAACAAGAAGCCGACAAATGGTGAGACGAAGGCAAAAAACAAAGAGCTCCGCACGGAGGATTCATCCTAATTCGTAGCGCCTCGCCTGGCTGATCCGTGCTTGACGTCGAACCTCAAGGAGTATCACAGAGCAAGGACGCTTCTCATTTCTTCAACATAAACTAAAGCTGCCCGCCGGAGGTGTGTTGACATCAATCTTGAATAAAAGTACTAGTACATTATTCTTTCTGTCTCTGAGTTTTACAATAGTTTCTGAACAACAACTCTTACTCTTACACGGACAAGCTTTCAGATGTCTTCAAGGATTGACAAGGAGCTTCTCTTCTTCAACTTTACCAGAATTTTGTTTTCATACCACGATGAAAAATTTGATTTGTTATTTTTTCTCTTTGGCCGACAAGGATCTGGATCAGGAACTGATTTTTCCATGAAGGGCAGTACCACGCAAGTGTGTGATTGAGTCAAGATGTCTTTCGTATTCCATTCACGCCGGCGGTGTCGTGGGTGTTGCACTCCCAGTGGAGTTGTCAGTAGTGTTGTCGCACAAAGATCCCTCCGTGTTGGGGTTTTCATTGAAGATTGACGATCGGTTGTAGTTTGCATAAAATACGCCACACTATTGTTGTTGCCGCGCCGGTGTCTAAGATCTTTCACGTATACAAGGTGGGTCTCCGAAGATGTGGAAGATGATCCGAGTTGTCTTTTCCACACTGGTTGTTGAGCGGAGTTAGATCCGTGCGCACCACACAAGGTGAAAGTTGAGTTTATTACGTTCATCATGCCGCCGACGGCCGTGGCCCTGTTGACAATCGATCGACATGCTGAACTACGCGATTCTTCCCCGAAATTGTTTTCTCTGATGGTCATATGAGGCTTGGTCTGCGTCTGCGACGAGGAAGATCTTTCACGACATATACGGCCCCTTACTTGATATGCGTATCAAAGGGCGCGAAGTTTTTTCGAATTACTGCCTTGTCGACTACTTAGTTCTCCATTTACGCAATTGATTCATGCAAGTTAAGCAATGGTTATGGTTTGGTTTTACGAAGTCTCGCGCTTGTGAAAGGCAACAGCACCTACAGTAGTGAAATCTCGCACGAGCATGGCGTTGAAGATGTCCCCAACGAACTCGGCGTCGCTACTGCCCGCCGCAGTTCGTTTTAGCGGGTTCACGAACGCGTTGGAGGAACTGAACGGCGTGTGGGAGATATCCTGAGTAAAAACGTCCCCACACCAGAGTCAAGATGGGAAATCTGCTAGACAAATCGGCAAGCTTTGGGAGTTGTGCATGACAAGTTTCCGTCTGTAGTATAGTGGTGCATAGCAAGGCAAGCCGCATGAGAAAGCCAATTTCTCATCCTGTTTACAGCATTGCAAATGCCAAATCACGATTTGAAATACCTCTCATGGGCGGGATGCGCATTACAAATGTTCCTGTCATTGCGCATTTGCATTACAACTCTGGGGTGGGGACGTTTTTACAAAGGATAGGAAAAGCGGATCATATGCGATGTACCAACCAACAGATTATACGGAGATCATGAAAATCGTGACGCCGACGTCGAGAACAAGTTTTACTACGCCAAGGGGCACCACGGCTTCTGCTTGTATGAGTGGGAGGATGGCTTTTGGTGGCTCGGAACCGAGGTCGGGGGCGATATCGTCTGGGGACGGGCGGAGGTCGTGGTGGCAGGTTCTTCCTGCGCGACTTGTGAAAATCCTCAAAATACAGCAGGTCAAGTATCGTATTTAAAAACGTCCCCACCCCATAGGTGTAACTAATGCAAATCTGCATGGTGGAAATGTTTCTCATGTGGAGCCCCATGAGAAGAGCTTTCTAGTCGCGTTTTGGAATTTGTCATGCTACAATCAGGGTGATGTACTAGATCTGTGATGCTGCTAAACTACCTAAAATAGCACTACACTACGAGTCCAAGTTTGTCATGCAAATCGGCCAACGCTTGTGGATTTGTCTAGCCGATGCCCCATCTTGACTATGGTGTGGGGACGTTTTTCCATAGGATATCAAGGCCCCGCTCCCGCCGTGAATCTGAATCCGCCAACCACCAACTGGTTTGTGCCCTGGGACGCGGAAGACCCGGACGCGAACATTTTGCTGACTCACTTGGATCTCTACGGTGTAAACCAGAGCTTCAGTGACGACGAAGACGACGCTGAGGACGAGTTCGGTCGTCCACACGACAATTACGGTGTAGTTTCTACTGACCGCTATAATTATGGCACGTCAGCACCAAATGATGCAGAAGACCAAGAAGATGACCTCCAGGGGGAGGAGTCCCTTCGATTTTTGCCTGGAGATGACGAACGACGCTCGTCTCATCGCGACCAGCGTCATGCTCGTGATCAAAAAATGTTGCATAACTGTTACCGACGCCCGCGACGGCCACGAGAAAAGATTTTTGTCGCACGGAAGAGCCGGACGGGCAGACGGTCTTCAGCGGTTCTGAAGGACCACGTGAACAAAGAACGACTATGCGGCCCCGACCGCACGGCCTTTCGAGGTAGAAGTATCACGGACCGGATCAACAGCTATTACGGGACAGCTCCTGCTGCTGTTGCGAACGGAGCCGGAGCTGACTGTGATCGTGATCTTGAAGAGAAGGAGGAGAAGGAGAAAGCCACAGGTGCCACCTCCAGTTGTTGTACAGATGAGACGAGCGAAGATCACCGGCAAAATAGCAAAGAGACCACCCAAGAACATCATGCGGCTTCAAGTACTATGTGTACGCCTGCTCCTCCCTTATCGAAGAACGACAATGACCCCCGCCGCGGCGCCGACGCTATCAACGTCGAGCCGAAGGTCGCGACGCTCAAGGACTTTTCATCCTCCCATGGAATCATCGACACTGATGCGCTCGCGGGGCTGGTGTGGTTCGGCGGGTCGCCGTTACGGGAGGAGGAGGATGCTGATGATCTCAGCGAGGACAAAGGAGACCCGATTTTACAATCTGTTTCTATTGAAAATGAAGACTTTTATTCCGGTACAATGAGTACTAGTGGCGTCGCGAACGCCACCGGGATGAAAGTAGACCACGGCGCAGTCGTGTCCGAGAAACTTGGAGGTAATCTTCAGGGTCGTCAACGTGTGGGCGGTGCCTGCGGGGGAAATGCAGATGTTGAGAAAAGTGCTTTATGTCCATCCAGTACCTCATCGTCCAAACGGAAAGGCGAGAGGATTTTAACGACACATCCACCCCGGTAGATCATTTTCGAGGAGTGACTGGAGGGAGTATTCCCCCGTGACTCGCTTTGCTTTATTTCCGATACAGATGTGGAGCGTTCTTCCTGCTCCGAGGTGGTTTTCTGCCTCTGCATTTTTGCGTAGCTCTTGCGCAGCTGTTCGCCCGGCACCTGGCCGCGCCCCTCGTATAGCTAGCCTGGGTCAATCGCTGTCAGATGGTCCGCCTGTGACTTTATTTAGAGCCCGACCTTATTGCGCCCTGCTGGAATGTTTACTCGCCCTGTCCCGCTCTCCTTGTGTCTTCGGCATCTCTGTGCTTCGGGATTACTACCGGTTTTGTTCCGTGCCGCCGGGCAGTGATCGTTCGGAAGGTTCGCGCGGGGAGTGCCTACTGCGTTCGGCTTTCGAGTGTTATTGCCCACTCTCTCGCCGCTTGCCGAAATCCCGGTCCACGGTCTTGTGCTAGTTTGCGCATCGCCATCAGTGTTCTCCGCCTGTGCCGGCGGGCGTTCCCGGGAGGGGAGGGGGTTTTTCCTCTGGACATTGCAGGACCCTCTTTTTCAAATATTGAGATTGGCTTCTAGGCTTGTCTTGCCACGTCGCTGGGGTCGAGTGCTCCCTGTTCCCCGGAGGTATCCTTTCTCTATTTTGCGGGGGTGGCGGACCGGCGCTTTCGCTGCGATACATCTCTTGCGGGATTTTTGTCCTAGAGCCCATCACGGTGCGTGTCTATCTTGGTGTTTATGGGTTTCCCCTCCGTGGTTTTCCGAGAGACAAAGAGAAAAGTGCTTTATGTCCATCCAGTACCTCATCGTCCAAACGGAAAGGCGAGAGGATTTTAACCGAGGAGAGCGAAATAAATCTTGGTCACCACAGCCTCGCGGAAACAAGCCTTCCAGCATCTAGTGCCACCAAACGCAGGAAGAAAGACGTTTCCGAGGAGGAGGATACTGCACATGAAGTTGAAGCCACACTGGCGGCCAAGGGTCAACACAGTCAGTTTTCTACTTTTGCAGCTGATCAGAATACTAACACAGGAACGTCCAAGGTAGCCACATTCGTGCAGGGACAACGACCTGCTGCTGCAGGGGCGGGCACTATGATTCCAGAAGAGACGAGCTCCACTGGTGGTCTACTATCACGTGCAGGCGAGATGAGAACGCCGGGAGTTGCATCAGGTCAAGTCCTCGTACATACGGAGACGGACGCGGGCGTAGCTTCGTTTTGTGAGAAGGGAAACTACAAGGACGATGCTGGGGGAGCTGCAAAGATGCAGATCCCAACGAACGTCGAGACGGAAATAGGTGCCCAAGCAGCTGCTGCTTCTGCTCCTGCGACGAGCAGCTCCCGCACATCAAGAGAGAAGATTCAGAACGACGGCACAAGCGGCGAGACATCAGCAACCGGTCACAGTTCATCACGTCCCTCGCAAGTTTGGCTTGCGCAAGTGATCAACCCGTACGCAGCTCCTGCTTCTGCTGCGTCTTCGGCTCCCGGTATCGCAGGCATGGCCACACCGCGTGTCACGTCGAATGTAGCACCGCCCCGATTCTTTTTTCCGCCGTCGAGCGGAGGGGGTGGCGGATCCTCTTCCTCCTCTTCGCGCCAGAACCCAAAAATCCCATTCATACCCCCAGCACATTTCCCACCTGTCGCAAAGGCCCGCAAGCGTGCAATGACCTGGAACCATCTTCATGTGGGGTCGGGCCGGAACAGGGAGCAGGGCCCCCGCGCTTCTATCGTGGCTCCTGAACAACCGGAGCAGGTTTTTTCTTCACTGCGGACGCATCATGCTCAGCAAGATGATGGAGATGGGTTGGCCTGCTCTCAAATACACCGGTCCGATCGGTTGTTGAAAGCATCAATATCAACATCGGTTGCAAGACCACAGGACGTCGTGCCTCCTACAACACCTTTCTCAACAGCAGAGGACAGCACAGACAGAAATAAACCGACAGAGGTGGACCACCACGCAGCTGCTGGTAGGAGAGACCGGGAAGTAGCCGCTCGTGCGAATAGAGCCGACCTTGAGCAAGAAGGAGGTGCAAGGTCACCTAAAAAAAACGACCTTCCACGACCAGCGCCGTTCCGGCCCCGGCCCTCCGCCGGAATTCCGATCTCGATTTTTCCCAAGAAGAAAGACTATCGTAAGGAAAAATCCCCCCTCCCCATATTGACAAGATACGTTTTCGAAAATTTGTGTTGCTGATTTGTGACCACAAATCGCATCTGTCTTGCAAGAACCAAACTCCACAGACTCCGCCGTATTATGCAGGCGGTTTGTCATGCTGTTGGGCCTACAGCGCGGACGTTTTTCATGCTAAGCGCCTAGGCAAAGACCTCTCGCCTCAGGCTCGATAGGGGCCTGCAGTCCTCTCCAGCAGCACGAATCTGATTTGTGTACGCAAATCCAGCATCAGAGATATCGCTTCAATATGGGGAGGGGGGATATTTCCTTGCGATAAAGACGGGGACGACCACGACGAGCAGGGAAAAAAACCGGGGGATCTACAAGAGGAGGAGACGGGTAGCATTGAGGAAGCCATTCGCAACTACAACTCCTCCTGCAGTCGCGCGTCGCTAGTACAAGGAAAACCTTTTCATCTTCCTACGGACTCCAGCTTTTCGTTTCGGGGAGAGAGAGATGAGAAGAAGGAGTTTTTTGTAGCAGCTGCACGACCCGCACCCGCCGGAACAATGTGCAACGAAAATCTCCTCGTACACGAAGACGATAATCGACACTCTGCTTGGTACGAACTTGGCAGAATGGGCAACCGGTCGAAAAGGTTTTCAATGGTAATCACCAATCCGCGCGGCGGTGGCGGCGCCGGCGGTGGTGCAATTTCTGGCTTTGGACGTGCAGGAACAGATATCCCACGAAAAAACTGTTTCACTGTGATGGTTTTGCAAGATCCGCATCACAAGTTTTCTACACATGACACAGAAAATTTGCCATGCGCGCTTTCCAAGGGAGAACACGCTTAAAAATCCAATGCCTTGCAGGTGTAGCAAGACAAATAGTTCTGTGTTCCATTCTATGCATCACAAGTCCACAGTGAAACAGTCTTTTCTTGCGATAACAGACCGCCGGAGACCAGCGTCTTTTGCTCCCGGGACGACACTATCAAATGTAAAAATGTCTGGGTCTGGAAACTTGTGATGCTGGGTGGCGTCTCATGATGAGGCCACAAATGCTGGCTCAGCATGACAAGTTTCTGAGCTTCTAGGTGTTCGTGTTACCTATTCTGCATGACAAACTGCGTTCCTGCATCACAGAAAAATGGAGCTCTTGGGTAACGTGCATGACAGATTTAAGAGTCATGCCAGACAAGCACGACAAACATGCATTCTTCCAGACCCAGACATTTTTGCAGTTGATAGACACTGCCGACTTCGAAAAATAGCAAACAAAACAATTCTTTTTTCGGGCAGGCGACGTGCAAAGACGCTTTCCGGGTAGAGAAGCAGGGGACCGAAGAGTACGGTGCGCTGTCCCCGAATTTTCTGGAGGAACTGTTAAATGGGAACAAAAGCGAGGTCGTGGGGACGGCCACGGCTAGTAGTAGTGCGGTTTCGAAAATATTACCAGATCCTTTGGAAATGCAGAACAAGACCACGTGCTGCACGACCAGAAACATCAGTGGTGAACAAGCTGCCACATCAACAACATCTGCAAATTATCCCGAAGAAGATGCGGTTGTTGCTAAGGCTTTAGTGAGTCTGCGCGAGGACGAAAAGCGTTGCGATGAACAGGATCGTCGTCATGAGAAATTGGCTCCCCCTCCCCCGCCGCAGCCGCACCAGATCATTCGGGCTGCGAGGTTGCGCAACAAGCGCAACACGACCGGGCCAGTGATGGAAAGTTGTTTCATGCCCAGAAGATCATCCTGCCGACGAGTACGAGAGGGCTTTTTTCCTCTGCGGCACTCGACGGCAGCAGCGGGACAACTTCTAGGACCTCAACAGGGCAGGGCGAGCTGCAGCACACAAGTATTAGAGCCAGAACGAGGAGGTTCTACTTGTGTGCCACCTTCTAGTATATCGTGGGAGCAGGACCACGAGATGACGAGGGCTCACGAACATTCTATTCAGAATTTTTGGCCTGGAACAAGTAGAACATCAACGGTAAACAGAATTTCTTTAGTTGCTTCCTCCTCCGCCGCCGACTACCCGAAAAATCAATTGTACCACCACCATCAGCACCGCGCCACTTGCGTACCAGGGTCAGAAAATAATCCGCGGAGAAGCAGTAAAACCGCGAACAACTACCGCAGGAATCAGTACAACGGTCATGAAGGAAGCCAAAAATGTTTTAACGTCGCAAAAGCCACAGTTGGTCTTTCTGGTTTCGAGAGAAGAGAGCTGATCGCGATGAAAAACGTACTGGAATCCTGCTTCTGGCACGTGTGGTCCTTGGAGCAAAATCCGGGATCCGAGCTTTTTCAGCGCCAGTGCCGCAAGCACTTGTTCGACTGCCTGCAGAAGCTGGAGCTGCAACAGGAAAGGAATCGTGGGTCGTCGTCGTGGTCGTGGTGGAATAGCACTAGCAGACCGCATGATCAAGAACTTTTTCATCATCCGGAGCAGATGAAAGTGAGCTCTTCTTCTTCCTCCTCCGTTTTGTTATCACAGAAGCGCGACAAGGCGATAAGGCTGTTGAAGGTGTACGAAAGTAAGCGCATGGGGATCGTGTACCGGTTTCGAGATGGTGTGAAGCGAAGGAAGGATCTCTTACCCGAACAAGAAGGTAGAACAACAGCCTCCACGACTGCTTCGCTTGTTTCCCCCGACGAGATAAATGGTGCAGGATGTAATAGTTGTTCTCCTGCAACTACCTGGGCCTGGACCGCAGAGGCCCTGTTCCCGTTTCTGGCGGACTATTTGGTTGGCCTGCACCCAGGGGAAAGTTTAAGTCCTTGCTACGGCGAAAACCTACATTGTGGTCAGTATAGTAATCAACAGAAAGCTGCAGGTCAACAACAGATACTCTCTCAAGTATCTTCCTCAGAGCATGTCGTGCGGGGTGGACGAGAGAAATTCAGTCCTCAAGAAGGCCTCTCTGCTCCGTCTTCCGAACTGGTTGAAGCCATGCTAGAGGCGGACTCGGAGGACGAAACTATAGTGCCGGAAGAACCAAAGCAGAAGGGCAGCGCTTCTCTAGAAGAAGTGCCAAAAAGACCACGAGTTCTTGGTCCATCACAACCGCCCGAATGGGTGCGCGAAGTAGATCTCGTTGACCGCGACGCTTTTGACATCGTTGCCGAGTACCAGAAGGAGGTAGCCAATATCATGAGGAAAAATGCCCCCTCCCCATATCGAAACGAAGTTTCTGATGCTGGATTTCCATACACAGATCAGGTTTGTCTTGCAGTAGAGGAATGCACGCATATGGCAAGCCTCAGCCGAGAGGTTTGACGTAGGCGCCTAGCATGACAAACGTGTATGCTCTGAGCCAAACAGCATCACAAACCGCCTGAAAAATGCGGAACGCTTTCTGGACTTGTCTTCTTGCAAGACAGACAGGATTTGAGGTCACAAATGCGCATCACAAATTTTCAGACGGATACGTTTTCGATATGGGGAGGGGGCATTTTTCCTTTTGATAGCCAAGGAGACGAGACTGCAGCTCCAGGTCGCGTCCTGCCTGCTCAAGGTGTACGAAACGGTGGAAGCCGCCTATGAAATGCAAGAATGTCTGGGTCTGGAAACATGCAGGGTTTGTCATGCTCTGCTAGCATGGTTCTCAAGTTTGTCGTGCGCGTTACTCAAAAGGCAGAAGCCCAGTTTGTCATGCAGAATAGACAACGCTGCAGCATCTGCAAAACTTGTCATGCTTGGCAGCCAATTGCGGTGTGCTCGTCTTTCTCCAACCAGCATCACAAGTTTCCAGACATGATCGAGGGACATTTGCAATGCATACCGCCTGTGCCCACACGATGTCGCTGTCGCACCTGAAGCACTTGTTGTTTGAGCAGTACGAGTATGGATTGCAAAAGTGTCTGGGTCTGGAAGAGTGGAACTTGTAATGCTGTCTGCGGATTCGGATTCCAAAGATATCTGTGTTGCGTGAGCAGTAAGAGGAGTCAGGTCTTGGCACGCGGAGAGGGCATTTGCCATGCGTAATTAATAATTAAGCATCAAGAATCTTTTCTCAAAAAATCTGTGATGCTAGCACCAGCATCACAGACTTGATGGGTCATGCAAAATGTGCATGACAAGTCCCGACTCTTCCAGACCCAGACATATTTGCATTTGATAGCGAGGATCATCATGTTGAAAGTGCAGTTGTAACAGCACCACTCCAGATTGAGCCTCACGACCAGGCTGAAAACGGGAATATGAAAAAATCCACGACAACGACGCCATCAACAACGGCTGCACGACGACCAGCCCCGAAGAACTTCTACTACCGAAGTAGGAGAATAAGGCCACAACTCGTCCTCGACAAAGAGGCGAGGCTTGAAGAATTTGAGAATTTTCTGTCGACGAAAATTTTCTCGCGGAGTCGAACCCCCGGATTTTTGGAAAAGGAGGAGATTATGGCCCTGTTTAGGTTTCTGACGATAGCAGACCTTCCGGATAAAGAATGTCGTGCGAGTGATTGTACGGCAGAAGAAGTGCAGCTGGCTCCGGGAACGTGCGTTGTTATGACGAAGCCGATCTATTTTGCAGAAAATAACAAGGACGATGGAAGTGTAACTCAAACCAGTCCTTCCAGCTGGTCGCGGAAAGTAGAACCACTCACCGGCTCCTTTTGCTTCGAGTGCGTCTGTGAGACAGATTTGCTACTGGGCCGCGGCGGCGTGGTGCGCGAGAAGGACAATGATGCGTCGGCTGGAATGAAAGGAAAAGGAGACGAGAGAAATCAAGTGCATCATAAAACACACCAGCTCTTCCTGCATTCTGTCACGCGCATCTCTGAAGTGTACCGGGTTGTTCATTCATCGAAAGAAAACGAGGACAGTGGTTTATTGATTCCACAACTCACGACCGGTAAGATTAAAATAGACTCGATTCGTCTCACGAAACACCTTTCCCTGCAAAAAGACGGCGAGCAGCAGCCGGGCGCAGCCTTCTTCTACCAGGAGCAAGAAAACATAGCATTTTTGCAAGAAGGCGACATTGTCACGGCTTTATCGGGGGAGTTTCTGCTCCGCAGCCGCGAGGTCGTAGCTGAGGCGACGGAAGAAAGTAGTGTACCAGCAGTAGTTCCTGAAGGTGGAACAATCGGAATACCAAACGGCGCCGGCGCGGGCGACCCCGAAGGCGCGCGGGTCGGGAAGGGAACTGCAAAGAAGGTGAAGCAGGAAAAGATCATAACGTCTTCCCGCGTGTTGGTGCAAGCAGGGTGTGAGCACGATCTCAAGATTGGGTACGTTACCCTCCGAAAATCAACGACAATACGGATGGTTGAAGAAGCGAGGGATGTTGGAGATCTTTCCTCCACCCAGGAGGAGTCCTCGACCTTTTCCTCTTCACAGAGCGGTGCTGTAAGCGGGGATTCTTGTTCGATATCCTGCACCTCAAGTAAGACAAATGCGAACGGACCAACCACGTGCGCCGCGACTACAGGACAAACCACAAAGACGGACGAGGTGTTTCTGGAGCCGCTGACCCCGGGGGAGAAGTATCGCCTGGAGAAAAAAGCGGCTTCGAAGCTGCGGAACGCAGCCAATTTGCGCAACGCGATCTTCGACTACATGACGTCGAATTATGGTGAGGCCGCTCACGGCGCCTTGTTGGAGGACAGTAGCTTTGTCAGTTCAAGAACATGCTCCAGCAGCACTGCTGCTGCTGCTGCTCAAGAGGATCACTTGCGAAGCGAAGATCAGAATAAAGTTCTCCGTCCTTATTTCCAGAAGGATGGGGCTGTTCAACAGGAGACTACACGGTCGCCGGCTGCTGGCGCTGCACAACTCGCGGCGCGGGAAAAGGATGGCAAGAAGGTCGCTGTATTGAAAAATCATGGTAAACAGATCAACGAGCGGAGGGAGCTTCTGTACATGAACGTGTTGCCGGGGGAGTTGGTGTTTGTCCGACGGAAAATACTGCACGTTGCCGCCAGCACGACGACTGCTGCTGCGAAAATTAGAAGTCACGAAGAGACCACCGGAGATGAAAACCAAACCACGGCGGCTGCCGCGAAAGCGAAAGTGAAGCAGTACTGCTACAAGCCTGGACGGATCATTGCACGGCCAGAAATCCGAGCGAATCTTCATTATGATCCGCGGCAAATAAATGTAGTTGATCAGCACACGGCGGGGGTGGAGCCAAACAGGAGTATTGACGGAGTCATACCAGACGGCACTGGCGCGTTTAGTTCCTCGTCCCCTCCACGAGAGCTGCTGCTGTTGTCGCAAAACCATAACCGTAGTAAAGTCTTGGTGCAGTGGGAAGTAGATGAGGATGAGGGAAAAATGGAAAGGGACAACCAAAACGACAAGAACAGCCGCAACACGAGCGAGACAGAAGAGGTGTTTGTGCACGACATTTTCCAGTACGGCCCCGGAGGTGCGCTGCGGAGCTGCAGAGTCGTGCCGATAAGGTCCGAGGAGACAGCACTACCCTACAGCTTTCCAGTATGGAACTGTCAGGATCGAAATCGACAAAGTTGAGATGATTTGTCATGCATAAAATGGATGCCAGTTGGAACCCAGTTTCTAAGTGGCGCATGACAAATTTTGGTGGTGCCTGAATCCAGTTTGTAATGCTGTTCGGGTAAGGAAGACGCCTTTTGTCATGCTACTTTAGCAGCTCGACTTCTACCCCTCAACAGGCTTACAATCTGCCTCCCTTGCCAACTCTGCAATGCAGACACTTTGTGGGTTGCATTTTATGCATCACAAATTTTTTCGACTTTGACGATTTCAATCCTGACGCTTCCATATCCAGAAGGCAGTGGCACCAGCGTGGAGGTGGAAGTGGATGGCTATCAAATGTAAAAATGTCTGGGTCTGGAAGAATGCAAGATTTGTGATGCAGGTTTTCCATGACCCATGAGGTCTGGAATGCGAGACCCAACATGACAGATTCTTTGAGGTCTCTATCATGCCTTTCCTGCATGGGAAACTTCCTCTCAACTTGGTCAAAAGCAGACAGCTTTTGGCACTCACGCAACACAGATTTTTGCATCATTTAGATTTAGCATGACAAGTTCTAATCTTCCAGACCCAGACACTTTTGCATTTGATAATGGCAGTGCGGATGCGATTAGCGCTGGCTCCGGGGGGTCAGCCGGACGAGGACCTTTTGCAGGACATACTTTTGCCGTGCCCACGCCGAGTCGCACGAGCGACACCAGATCTGCTTCGCTTCGCCCTTTCGCGATTTTAGCGGGGGAAATAGCCGAGATAGAAAGGATCTGCTTTTCCTTTGCCGAGCGGGTGAGGGCCTTTGTCTTACCAGACTGGGAGCGGGACTTTTCCGCAGAGCAGAATCTTGATCTTGCGACAGGAGGAATAAAAGATCACGGCGGATCTTCTGTGAATATGAAACTTGAAGGTGGTCCACCAGCAAGTACTACGGCAGTCTGTTCGCAGAACTTCAACTCGCCTTGCACTATCGCCGCTTTGCGAAGGCAAGCGCTGGCTTACGTTCGGAAAGAGATCAACATTTTGGGAAAGATGTTTGGCGACTGTGCTGCCGGACGAGAGCACCAACAGCAAGAGAAAAGTGAAGACTTCGCTGATGTTTGTGATGCTAGAAGAACTACAAAAACTACCCAACCTCTTCTCTCTGAGAAAACCACGGAGACGAGTGGGGGCGCGACGCGTGCGGGACTACAAGGGGAGCTACGAATTAATGGCAGGGGTACAAATGATTTGAATTTTCTCCTCCTCGAGCGATGGGAAGCTCGTCTGGAAAAGTGGGAAGACAAACTTCTGCTCCTTGCTGACGCACTGGACGCGATGCGGCAGAAGATAGTGCACAAATGGCGCGACTACGCACATCTGGTGGAGAACGTGAGAGGGGAATTTTTCGTCAGTGAAAACTGGGGTCGGAATTACAGGAAAGACGATCCGGAGCGAGAAAACCATCAAAACGGTCGTGCAGCTGGTGGTGGTGGTACCATCTGCCAGCACCACACTGTAACTAGTGGCAAGGAAGATTTTGGTGTGCAGAAAATGCGTACGGGCAACGGAAGATTCAATTTCGAAACCTACTTCGACAATCTTCTTCTGACGCAAAACAACTGCACAGAGTTGGTCAATGATCTGCAGGTTAATTTCTTGGAACGGTTGAAACATTTGCTGCAGTCGCAGCTTTTTCCGAGGTATTTTTTCGAGCGAATTTGGCTGCGGGAGCAGGAGCGCGCCCCGTGCAACGCCGTGAGGGAAATGGAGGATAAGTTCTTTGGGGGTTTTATTTGGAACAGGACGAAGCCCAAAGTCAACGCCGCAGTAGACGCAGTCTCGCCGAGGCCGAGGGAAAAGCAGACAGTAGAAGTGGGTACGGATAATTTCTTGGTAGTAGCGGAAGAAACTAACGGGGACGAGAAAACGAACACTCTCGATGCTAGGACTACTTCTGCTACTCCGGAAGGGAAGAAGGCGGAAGTAGTCGTGGATGCAAAAGATCCTGCGAGTATAATTATATCAGAAACGTCGCTGCAGCTGCACTCAACCTCCACCACGCATCTTGAAGGAGCAAGGAAACAGCTAAAATTGCGCCTCGCGGCGAAGAAGGTGGAAATCGAAATTCTCCGTAACAAGTTCGAGGCAGCGGGGGTTTCTTTTGATAGTACAGCTGGCGCAGCAGGGTTCTGTTTGGATCAAGATCTGGGCGACAGCACTGCAGAGCCTGCAGATGATCACGGCCACGAGGATGATCAGGACCGGAACCGCTTAGAAAACACCTGCTCCCTCCTAGCCGCTCGACTCTTTGATCGATTCACAACGAAGGAACGTATGGAGCTTTTCTCCTTGGAGATTTGGGAAGTGTTCGTGACGGAGTGTCTGCAGAAGTTGGAAGGAGCATGAAGACTGTTAGCTTGTCTTTGTCAAGTGGAACAAGTCAGTCTGGTCAGTCAGTAGAGCCAAGCCACAGCATAACCATAATCCAAAGCAGCATGGTTTTTCACGAATAAAGATAAGCCGGCTCTTGTAGCAGTGATACTCGAACCATGCACCAGTGGCTGTTCAAGGTCAGGAGCGATCGGTGAGTTTTCCTCAGCGAAAAAGTGAAAAGCGCTGCACCAGAATGGTGTTTCTGCTCTGCGGAGTACTACTTTGTACAGCGACCCGAAGTCGCAAGTCATAGAGTACATAGACGGTGCCCGAGGAAAACTGTCGTTAAGCAGAACAAATGCGTGCAGGTGCAATCGTTCTCGCGCGAAGAGAAATAGAAAGGACAGCGGAAGTGCCGGTTGTTGAAACACAAATGGTAATATCGTTGCCCCAGAAGTTCTTCGTGGGTGTCTAGTCGCTCTTCGCCCTCCACTCGTCTAGAGAAAGCCAAAAGAAACTTTCCGTAAATTTTTTGTAGGAAGAAGGATTTGCAGTTTCAGACTGTGCTCTTCTACCGCAGGGGTGTGAAAATTCAAAATCAAAATCGTCCTTATCTGCGTACGGCTCGTGTCGAATAATTCCGCTAGCCCTTGCTCATTTATTACATACGTTCGTGATCGTGGAAAGGCCACTCGTTTTCGTGACCGACCTCGTTCTACCCAGTCGTGATCGCTCGCGTCGTCAGAAAAAATCGTGCCACACGTTACAAAGTTCGAAGTTGCTATTTACTCACTTAGATTGATAGATACAAGACCGACGATGAAGATATATACGATATACCTACAACTACAATATCTCTTTCAGGAACATTTTTTGCGAAAAAAACCGCAGGGAAACAACTATAAAACTGCACACTTCTACCGGTAGAAGTCTCAGGAATTTCCACAACGTTTCTTCTAGCTTTTCCGCGTTTTCAGCGATTTCCCAAGTAAATTCCGAAGATCCACACACGGACTTCCCGGAAGACCAAGACCCAAATCATGCCGAAAAAGACTACCACCTTGCTCGCCGGGGCGCAGGTTGCCGCCGCCGCTTTGAAGCAGGCCGGGGAAGAGGACAACGTCAACGGCCAGAAGATGGCGGAGAAGTCGGTCGCGAAGGGGGGGGGGGCGGTTGGCATCGTCCATTCCCCGCGCACCTCCAAGATGATGGAGGACCGGGCAGGTATTGTATAGCTTTTGTTTTGGTAGCGGATGCTTATGCTTACAATTTTGCTTGAGCCACGAAGTTCACTGCTGTTTCTATTTTTTTTTTTTCAGATAGATTTTTTCTGACCACCGTCTGCAGGTAAAATGCCCACCAGCAAGAAGATGCAGTCCTTCAATGGCCTGGGAGAACCGGTTGCATTCCTGCAAGGCGACGCAGAAGATGAAGAAGGGAGGACCTCCTATTCCTATATCCCGTATCATGGGCGCACCTTTAATACAACAGTTGTGTGTATAGACCCAATGAGCTGCCTCGTATGATTGGACAAAGTACTAAAGTTCGCCAAAAAGATACTGACTTTTCTTGAAACGGAAAGAACGGACTTTAAAAAGGCAAAAGCCGAATCTTGCCATGATGAAAAAAAAATAGAATTTGGACATTGAGTGACAGCGCCGCTCAGCGTCCCCCCCGAGGGGGCGCGGCGCCGCTCCTTAGCGTGGGCGGCCGCCACGGGTGGCCGCACTTCATTTAACGCCCCAGCGCGCGCGGGCAACAGATGCGGCGCATTTGTAGTGCCGTGAAAGCTGTTGTGGCTAAATTAGTGCGAGAGGTTTCGTGAGCGTTTTCTCTCGGCGCATAGCTCGCGAGCCCTCGCATGCACGTGCAAGCCTCGCTGTTTGTCCAAGTTCGCTACTTTTCGTGGGCAGACTAGCCTTCGGACTCTTGAAAATTTTGGGCCTTCGGGCATCTCTCGGTCGGTTCACACCGAAGGACACCCATACTTTTCGCAGGCTCTTCGCATTCTCAGGGTGCGCATCTAGGCAGAAATAATGCCGCTCTTTGGCGTTCTGATTGAATGATGTGGCGCGCATGCTCGCGCTCCAAAAAAAGCCAACAAACTCCGCCCCCGGGCTCTGCTTTTTTCAGAGACAAAGAACGCTGGCCGCGGCGGCATCCCTACGCGCGCGCACTGCGCCTTCTGGGCTAAAGGCGTCAGAGCCGCGCGGCCCCACCCGCCGGGCCCTTTTATTTGTTTGCGTAGCGGCGCGCAGCGCTTGGCTCCACCCTCCCTGCCGGAACGCCTCACCCGAACAGCCGCTCCCTCCCCGGCGGCCTCCGCCGGGGGGCGGCTGGTTCATTCATCGTGACAAAGAAGAGCCATCGTCGTGACAGGATTCGGCTCTTGCGCTTTTCAAGTCACTTTTTTGCGTTTCAAAAAGTGTTATTCTCATGGGACGCTTTCGTGCTTTGTCCATTCATACTGCGTCGGGAAGATTGGCGCCAAAATGCAAGACTCCATGACCGAAAAGAAACAAGAACTACAAACAGGAATTCAAACAGGAATTGGGAATCTCATGAACAACCCAGTTTCCCGTTTTTTTCCTCGCCCCGAACCGACCCAGACGACACCCCCACCGGCGACCACGACCGCGTGCTATTGCACTAACATGTCGGAGTGTGCCGATCCCTCTAGCTACGGCAAGAGGGGGCGGAACGAAAACGATGCTGCCCCGATCGCGAATGCATGCTTTGCAGGACCAACCCAGGGCGATGAAGTTCAGCTTTGCACCGGTGCGGCGTCCGATTGCAATAACTAATTGGGAGTTGCTGCACGAAGACGAAGTACGTGGACTGTCGAAGACAGGAGAGCGTTCGCCTTCATCTTTTCTTTCGAGTTATTATTTATGAGGAGGACAACGTGCCCAACAGGCAACGCACCCAAGGGGATAATTTTTTTTTTTTTCACAGTAAACGAATTGAACATAAGTAATTTCGCTAGTTAAAATACACTAGCTTGCCTTATGTGAATTAGCTATGTAAAGTAGACGCTTTCAAAGGGTTGTAGGGTGCTAGATCGCCGATATCCAGCTCCACGGCTTCGCCTCGGTTGTCTCCACGCAGGGGCGCCGGGATACTGCACACGAGGGCCTGGCGCAGATAGGGCACGAAGGTTCGCAGGGGGCAGAGGATCGGCGGCCAGCCTTCTGTGGCAAGGCAGCAGGACGACGTAGTTGCGACGGCCGTGTCGCACCTTGCCGCCGTTTTCTGTGTTTTGTTTGTGCCTTGCTGCCACTTTCCGCCGAGCTTGGGAGCCATTTTGTGAGGCTACCCAAAGTGCCCCGGCTTCGTTGTGTTCCTACCTGGGCAGATTGACCTCACAAAGGACAACACGAGAGTCCGGGATCCCCGTCCGCGATGCCCCTCCGAGATGCCCCCTTTTTGGCAAGGGACAAAACGACCACAGCGTCGGGGCTAGGGGTAAAAATATGCCCTATGGGAGGCCCTGTGTGGACCCCCTCCCGCGGCCCCCCCTCGCGCCCCCGCCTCTCGCCTGCGGCCCTGCAGGCCGCGGCCTGCGGGCCATGTTGCACTTGGCTTGCGGGTGCTTTTTGGCGAAACCCCCCTCGGCAGCCGATGGCACGCTGCTCCGCCTTCTCTCATAACCAGGGCGCGCGGCTTTTTGTGTCTACCGTGCCGGCTTGTCGTCAGCCATCCGCTGGATGCGGCTAGCTGCGCCAAATCTCCCACAGGCCACGCACAATGGAAAGCGCGGGCAGTAGACAGACGCCACACCATGGGGCGCTTCCTCGGTTTTTTGCTAGGGTTCCGAGGCGAATCCGTGGAGCTGGACTTGGCGATCTAGCACCCTACAACCCCTAAAAAACGTCTTATCTAACTACTTAATCACCTAGCTATTGCAATTAACTATTTTATATAGGTATTTTGCCGGCCAGTCCGGCACTAATTGAAACTTTTTTTTTGATCCCCCATGGGTGAGTTGCCTCTTGGGTACGTTGTCCTCCTCATATTATTTGCGCTTCAGTTTTACTTTCTTCTTCTTGTTGTTCATTGACCCGTAGTTGCTACAACAACCCATTTTTACACATATATATCGGCTCCGAAAAACAAAAACGCAAAAAAATAAAAACAAAAAACACAATCACAAAAATGCAACTCAGTATGATAAAAAATGTTGCACTACAATTTCACAGTGAAAGCGCAGTACCAGCATGCAGAAAGCAAAAACTGGCAGCACAGCAACTTTTGGTGGTTCTGGGTTCCATTTGGGGCAGCGCAGCAACGTTTAGTGTCCACCACTGTTGCCAAGCACTGTCGGGACAGCCGTTGACGGAAGGATTTGGCTGGGTCTAGTAGCCCGGTTAGGTCTTTCTTGGTCTAGGTTGGTGCGGCGACGTCTCTGTTCTTTATTCCGTTTGATTTTATTTTTATCACAAATATGAATATGACTTTGAAGGAGCTCCCGTTCTAAAGTATCGTGCTTTAGCAGCAACCACCTGTCGCATTTTTCTTAGTTTTGTTTTGAATTTTCCTAATTCGAAGGTACCAGCAAACGAAAAATAAACAACAAACCTTTATTTCCGCGAAGACGGTGCTCGCCTGTAGTTTGGATTTGATGCTGCGCGCCTGTAGGTAGACACTTACGTCGCACCTGCGGGGGCATCTACGTTACACCATACACCATGGGTGAGACCAGTCGTTTTCGGATTTGCGCTCGTACAACTACCCCGCTTTACTTTCTATGACCCGCAGAACCCTTGCAGCATTCTTAATTCTTATTTTCCTTTTGGTGCCACCGACAACTACGTACCCATGCAAAAAGTCCACTCTCTTCAGTATGAACTGCAGCTTTTGAAGATGGAAATAAGATGCATAGCCTGCTCTATTTTACCCACTGTAGAGTAAGATTTTTCTCTAGGACCGCATATCCTGCGCATGTGCATAAATAGGTAGCCGGTGTGAGAAGAACTGCCGCATAGAAGCAAGTAGCTCGCCTCACAGAACCAAGCATATCCTGCCCGACTACATTGTTAATCAGAAAGAGGTGTGGCGAGAGGGATTTAGGAGTCAACGAACCTGTTCTCCTGGACGAACTTAAATTTCGCGCAACCTGGACAAGAATGCTACCAGGACTGTTTCGAAATGACTTTGAGTTTCCTTTATTTGCGGCGCTTGCGCATCCACATGCACAATAAAAATCACACTCTGGTGGCTGCTTCACCACGCTGCAGGAGCTTAGGAAGCGACTTGTAGTTTCTCATGCCGGTTTGAAGATTGTTCCACATCCACTTACTTACAGCCTGTTCGTTCTTGATGAATGTCAGTAAAGAACATTCGTCGTGACTTGTCTGTTTTTGTTCCTTTTGAGTTTTGTCAGTGAGATTTTCAACACCTTTTTCATGCTACACCGATAGAGAAGGTGGGGGAGGGGGGAAGATCGCAAAGCGGGGATCGTAAAAGTAGGTAGAAGTTAACGGGGTTCGCTTTCGGTTGTCTCGTTCTCAGTGTCTTGTTTAACGTACAAATCTAGCAGAGATGAAAACGTAGTCGGTCTCCGTCAGGGTCGGGTAATCAATCACGTTAACGTTCTTGAGCTCAAAATCAAAGAAGCTTCTGCTTCATCATGGTACTTGTTTTGCAAATTTATTCCTTTTGGTCCGCCGAGAGGATGAGGGTCCTTCTTCTTCTTCTTCTTCTTGCAAACGTGGTACGGAATCGGTAGACCTTAGCAAGTTCAATCAAAACCGCGGAAGAACTTCTAGTTTGATGTTTTTTCATTGGAAACAACGTGGGTGTGTGAACTTGATGTGCACCACACTCACCTAAATTATTGAAGAGGGACTGCATGTGCAAAAGCAAGCGAGTTAGCTCTTAGTAAAAAGGTGGCACTCTAACTATCTGTGTATTACAGTTTTTTTACGGACACCAGAAGATAGAACGCTGATGTAAATGTCATCTTTTTCTAGCAGCGTTGCCGTTCTTGTACAACTAACTGCAGGTAATAAGAAGTTTAAGGCTTCCAAATTCGTGTCTCTTGTAAAAGCTCTTCTCCACTATCTCCTCCGTTCGTTTCGGGAGAGAAAGTTCAAACTCACACTCATCTTCGCCTCTCTCCTCACCGCGACCTTGATGCTGACCAAAGTCGCCGAAAACGTGTGCCCCACGCGGGCGCAGCGACTGTGGAAGCGGGGCCCTTTAGGCCTGATCATCGATGTGGTGCAGGCGGTCTGCGGGGTAGAGATTTCGGCGAAACGGGACAAGGAGGCTGAGAGTTGTACGACGTCTTCTTCGTCCGGAGCAGCGCATTGTCGTGTGTCCACAAAGACGGGAACGTCCAGCACGAGCGACGCGAAAACAAGGACGGCGAGCAGGACGGATTGTGCAGAGGAGGACCATCGAAAGCAGGATTTAGACGGTATGAAAAGACTTTCAAATTATCAAGGACATGCACGAAAATGATGTTGATGAAGATGATGACGATGAGTTTTATCTCGATTTATGTTTTTGCGCCATCGTAGTTGTGCAGTCGTTTTTGTTCCACTTCAAGTTCAAAATGAAAATCGAACTCCACTCTCAAAACAACAGATCTGAAACGAGTGCTGAAAGCGGTCTTGACGACTCTGATTCCGCAGCCGTTTCAGGAAGCCTGGGGTCTGTCTTCTAGTGCTTCCTCTGCTAGTTGTACTAATACCGCTACTGGTCGTTCGAGTTCCAGTTTCACTGGCAGCACAACGAAGGGAGCAAGTGCGGACAACAGGAATATTACTCTCGCCGCGACAACATTTCCATCTTCATCTTCCCACGAAGATGCCTCCGCAAAAATCTCCCCCTCCACGACCTTCACCATTGCCGATAAAATCGAAAAATTTGAAGCCATTTCGTCCGCGTCTCCCTCCCCGAAAAAGAGCCACGGCAGAAGCAGGCGGAGATCCCAAGAGAGTGCAGAAGTAGATGTTGCGACTTTCTTTGAAACAACTACAACAACTTCATCTCCCACCTCTAGAAAGAATACCACGACCACCAGCAGCTCCCGCCGCCGCGCTGGGACATTGGCGCCGCGGCCCACAGTGATTGGGCCGGAAGTTGCGTTGGGTGACCACGTGGTGTCATCAGTGATCGAAAATCGAGCGGCACCAGGACCAGAGCTGCAGCAAAAGGCCATCATCATCCCCGCCAACGACGTGATTGTCACGAAAGAGGGAAGCGAGTACTTTCAATTAGAGAAGAACGCGCAACAGGCAGGGAGTTTGTCCGCGTCGATCATTGCGCCGAACGGCGAGGAGGAAGAGGAGGAGGAGGATACCTGCAGCCTCGCGGACGTCGTGGAGTTGCTGAAAGAGCAGGAGGACAATAATCTAAAAGGTAGTAGTTCTTGTACAACCTCGACTGAGGTCAACAACAGCAAAGCCAATCCACAGAAGTTGCACACGACCAACAACATTTCCGACAGTCTT
Organism: Amoebophrya sp. A120; assembly: GCA_905178155.1. Lineage (NCBI taxonomy): Eukaryota > Dinophyceae > Syndiniales > Amoebophryaceae > Amoebophrya > Amoebophrya sp. A120. The sequence goes on along the minus strand of CAJINV010000018.1, from coordinate 1,103,635 downwards.
TCTTCTTCTAAGGAAACCACCGCCCCCCCGCTGTCCTACTCCAACTCGGACGCGCTAACGCAGACGTTGACGGGTACCGTGATCGGGAACGGGAGCAACGCCACGGATATGAAATGCAAAAATGTCTGGGTCTGGCTCTGGAAGATTGCAACTTGTCACGCTGTTTTTGGACTCTAAAAAAAATTGTATTGCATGACCAGCAAAATGGGTACAGTTTTTGCTACACAGACAGGCCATTTCTCATGCGGAAGGTGCATCAGGAAGCCCTCTAAAGGTCTGCGATGCTAGTTCAAGCATTACAGGCATTATGGGTCATGAGAAATATGCATGACAAATCTTGCATTCTTCCAGACCCAGACACTTTTACATTTGATAACGGACTCTTTGACCGCGACCCGCGTAAATTTGCTGGAAGACGGGTTCTACTTCGAAGAGGTTTTTAACAGCAGCAGCTCAACATCAACAAACATAGTAAATCCTTTTAGTGTGGTCGGTGAAAATGTGGACGGTGTCGATGGTGGAAAAGAAGAAGTGGTCGAGGACGAAAGGTACAGTAATAGCAGCCGAATTCTGGACGAATTCGAGCAGCAGAAACGAAACGACATGTTTCTTATGTCTGCTATTCACAATCTACCCAGCGGGCTGCTCGAATTTGCGGACGACGAGGACGAGGAACCGCAGGGGGATTTGTTTCCGTCAGGAGAGGACCATAGTCAGGAGGACGCAGCAGGGACGAAGAAGATTACGAATTTGTGCGAGGAGCAACAGCGAGAAGAATTTGCGTTCTTCCACCCAGTGGCAGAGGAGGAAACCAAAAACAACAACTCCAACAGGGAATGCAGTGCAGAAACCCTCGAAGAGGACCAGGATGAGGAGGAAGAAAACAACAGTTTCAGCGTCAATATTAAATGCAAATATCTACTGTCGTAGACGTCTGGAAACCACTTGTGATGCTGAAGAACTGTGGACGATGAAGATGAAAATTACACTTCCACCGAATGAAGTCAAGAGTATACAATTTTGCAGAACGCCAGCGCTTTCTCATGATACGCAGCTCGCATGAGAGCTTGCATTTCTGTACGACGAGAGCAGATGAGGCTGCGACTTCTATTGGTCATGCACAGCACGACAGGAGATTTCAGTGGTAATCAATATGTATATGCAACACCAGCATTACAAGCATGAGCATCCGAAGCTTCCAAACCCAGACAGCATATTTGCCATGCATAGTGAAATATCAAATGTAAAAATGTCTGGGTCTGGAAGATTCTGACACTTGTCATGCACGTTTTGCATGAGCCATGATGTCTGTGATGCATACCCTAGCAATACAGATTTCTTGAGGGCTTCTTGATGCCTATTCCGCATGACAAATGCCTTCTCAGCGTAGCACAAATTGCATTCCCTTTGGTACTCATGCAATACAGATTTTTTTGGAATCCAAATGCAGCATCACAAGCTGCATTCTTCCAGACCCAGACACTTTTACATTTGATATGAAAAGCCAGGGCTTCGCGGTGCGGCGCGACAAGATCCAGATCATCGATAATCTGGAGGGACTATCAGAGTGCACAACTCCCCTTCCACCTCATTTGTATTGCATGAACGGCAGTACAAGCATCAGCAAGAGTGCCGGTTTTGCATGACAAATTCTCACTGGAATGTAGTACTATTTGGGCTACCAGAGCTTGTCATGCAAACAGTGCCAAGATGCAAGGAGTCGTGGATTGGGTATTTTGCATGACAAATGAGGGGGATGGAGAGTTGTGCACTGTCATAGGGACCGGTGAAAGTGAACCCCTTGGCGGATGAGCTGCACTCGAAGAGAATTGAGGAATTAACGGCATTGAGTGACGCGAGGAATTTCGGAGAGGAGGCCGAAGCGTCCGAAGATGACGAGGATTTATTGCAACCGGAAAACGATGAAGAAACGAAGAAGGCGATTTTTGCACGAGCCACCTACTTGGAAGAGGTATAATTTTTTACATGGAATGTATGATGATTTTTTCTTTTATTGCATGCATGCACACGTGGACGCGGTCTCACTGAATCTGGAAAATATTATTTGTTCACACCAGCACGTGTGAATCATGGTGCGGAAAAAAAATCCTTTGCGGTTGATCGTTTTCAACCGAGGGCAAGATGATGAACGGACGAAGCGAAAAACACGAACGCAAGTATTCAAATACAAAACACTTTAGGAAGAAGACGCAAAAATTCGGCAAGCTCCCGTGAATTTTCTGGATCCCAACATCGGGAACTTTGGCGTGTGGTTCACCCAGCTGCTAGACGTGAAGTACCGCGACCAAGTGACGCCGTATTCAATCGCAATGGCGAACAAAAACGGGAGAATCGGGCAGAACTTAATGACCAACGCCACTACTTCCTGTGCGGAGGAACAAGAAGGGGGTTGTAGCTCCAGTAGTGCAGATGAGACAGCGGTGGGGACGTCGAGTGGGGTCGTTTCTCTGTCGTCGGGAAATTCGTCGGAGGCCTAAGGGAGGGGAGTCAGAAAGGAATTTGTCTTTCATAGAAGCTGCGCGCAGCTTTTTAGTGCTGCAAGTCAAGAAGATATTTCATTTTTCGTGATTGAAATTAACATCATTGAATCAAAAATGTATCCGATTCAACACAGATCCAGATTCGATTAAACTTACGTGCCCACATCAAGCTACGCATGATCATTTTTTTGAAAGCGTTTCCACTTCAAGACCGATTTACTATACATTTTTATGCGTTTCTCTTTTATGACAGGATTACAGACACCTACAACATTGAGGTTTGTTGAGACACGACTTGAAGTAAAAAATATAAGGGACCGCAGGATGATGAAATGGAAGCGCGTGCTTCAACTTCAACTCGTGCTTGCCCGTCCAGCAGCACCTGCAGCACTATGCACTTGTTGGTCGCACAACATGAGTTTTTTGTAGGATTTACAACATGATATTTATGCGAAGATACTCGAATAGTTACGTTAGAAGAAGAAATCATAATTGCTACGAAATTATAATGCGAAAAGGCTAAACTACACGAATACGTCTCAACATCAAAGCATATTGTAAACATGTGGCCTAGACGACTTTTCACTCGTGTACAATAGTTCCAATTGTGAAGCTTGAGTAACAACATCGGCCTCCATCCTGGTCTATCCACCAGCGGATTCAGCTGAGACGACCCTTCTTCTCTTCGAAGATGGCGCAGACTTCTTCTCTTCGAAGACCCTTGGTGTTTGATGTTTTACAGCCAGCGTTTAAAAATGCTTATTTGAGCTAATTTCGTAAAGTGAATTCCGTTTATTTCATTCCCTGAGGGAGTGAGAGACGAGACTAGAGGTAGGGAGAAAGATTGAGGAACAGAGTAGACCAGGCACTATGTGCAGCTCCCAAACTAAAATACCATGGAAGTGTCAACAGAAGACAAGTAGGCGAGAGAAGCTAAGTGAGAGATGCACGAGCGACTGCACAATTTTTTAGTGGCTGTCTTCCTCAAGCAGTGGAAGCAGCTATGTTTGATTACAATGTTCTTTCCATCAGAGGATGACATTAGGCTGAGAGATGACTGAGTGACTGAGGTGAGTCGAGAAGAAGACGTGACCAGGTTGTAGAAGTATGTGGTTTGTAATGCGACGAGAAGTGTTGTTTCAGTCATTGATTCCACTGCGGGCATCTTCCGCCTCCCCGTGTACGGCCGCTTTTTTTTTCTCGCTTTTGTTAGTTTATTACAACCTTCATCTTGTCGTGATGGTGGTACTTCTTTGTCTACTCATCTCCACTGTTTTCTTCTCACAGATGACATCCGGGGCGGGTAGTTTTGTTGAGCTTGTGGACGCAGCACTTGCTTCTGTTAGGTTTCCGAATTGTACTTTGAAACAGGACCACATCTTCCACGATGCACCCTTCATAATTTTCATATTGAACAAAAAGCATAATGTCTATTCGCAGCTACTGAAATTAATGCATAAACATCATCTCTAGTACTATTTCTTTTTATTCTCCGGTCTTGTGTCGACACTTTCGCGTTGCTGATTCGTTTTTCTCTGTCGTGTACCATATCAACTTTTTACATCTGCAGCTTTTTTTGGGTCAAACACAAATTGTACATATAGATACTATCTTCATCGCCTCTGCACGGAAAGAACCTATGTCGCCGAAAAACGAAAAGGCATCTCAAAGTTGCAGTTTCTTGTCACCAAGAATCAATTATCAAGTGCAAAAATGTCTGGGTCTGGAAGATTCCGGGATTTGTGATGCATATTTTGTATGAGCCATAATGCACGTGATGCATGATCTAGCATCACAGACTTTTAGAGGGCTTTCTGATGCCTATTCCGCATGAGAAATGCCCTCTCCGCGTAACACAAACTGACATAGGGGGGAAAAGTAGACGCATGAAAGAGAAGACGCGGGGGGCACAGAAGAAAAGGGGTGCGGGGCACAAAGAAAAAAAACAGAAGAGATGGGCGGGGGCATGGGCTAAAGAACAAAAAGACAAAAACTGCAAAGGTCTGGGAGTTTGCATGTCGCTAGGCCTAGGTTTATTGGCAAAGTGGTGACTGGGTTGCTAATTTAAAGACTGCGCTAAAGCAGCACCCCCCTTCCCCAAGGGGTCCCTCCAGGGCGGGCGCGATGGCGGCTCCGAGTAGGCGGAGCCCTGGGGCCCGATTCTTCGGAAACGCATGAAAAAGGTGCGCGGAGTAAGGTCGGCTAAAGTGCCTGAAAGGGGTACGCCTCGGGGTTGTCCGTCATCGTGATAGGATCATCGGGTATGATCAGTAGACCCCCTGTATATTTTTTTAGCGCGCAACCGGCCACAAGTGTAAGACTCTGATCAAGTTTGTAAGACTAACCCTTCAAGGCCACACCGAAGCTCCACCTTGCTCGCGGGCTTGGATGGTAAGGGGGTTCTGCCACACGTAGCGCCCACTGGTCGTAGTTACGCGTAAGCAATCGATAGCGGTTTTGCGGCTGCGGTCGGGTGGTAGTTAGGAAGTGGATCGGGTATCCACCTAGGGGTATCGGCAGAGGCTAAATCTGTTCTAACGCCCAGGTATTGGCAGAGGCTAAATCTGTTCTAACGCCAACCCGCCAGGAGTTAAATGGTTACTACTACTACTACTACTACTACGCGTAACACAAACTGGACTCCTGTTGTTGGTCACGCAATACAGATGTTTTTGGAATCCAAAGACAGCATGACAAGTTTAGAATCTTCCAGACCCAGACATTTTTGCATTTGATATCAATGTGCGCGTGCTGCTTGCTGACTTCGCCCCGGAGCCAGCGTTATATTACAATGAAAAATGCCCCCTCCCCATATCAAAACGGAAATCTGTGATGCAGATTTGTGGTCACAAATCAGCTTTGTGATGCTAGAAGGCAAAAGATGCGGACTGTAGTGCTGTCCAGTGTGGGAAAGCCTTGCAGTTCCAGGATGACAGGAGGCAACTGGAAGTGGGAAACAGCATGACAGATTACCTGCAATTTAGGCCGCAGCTTCGTCTCTTGGCCTTCTAGCAATACAAGTCGATTTGTGTACTCAAATACAGCATCACAAATTCGCGCATCTTCCGTTTCCGATATGGGGAGGGGGGATTTTTCCTCTTGATACGTTATCAAAAGGATACTGTAGTGTCGCCCACTTCGACGTCCTCGCTAGAAGTAGACCAGCCGTTAAAAATCTTAGAGGGCGAGGGACGAGGGAATAGAACAAGAACAACTACGTGCGCTCCTGCTCCTGCGTCAAATTGTGGTAGCACAACGACGACGAGAAATAATTTCGCCAATCTCAATAAAACAACGGACCGAGCAGGTGGAGATAAAAATTCTCGATTTGTTCCTGCCGCGAAAATCATGTTGCAGCAGCAGGACCAAGAGGGTCGTCCGGATGAAGCGGAACAACCGCATATGCACTGCAAAAGTATCGTACTAGTAGTAATTGCAATACAAATTCGCTCAGCATTACAAATGGAATTTGTCATGCTGATTTGCCTTGGGAAGGAGATTTGTAATGCATGACTGCGATTACTACGAGTGCGATACCTTTGCACAGGATACCGCGCCAGAAGCTACAACAACAGAGTGACGCGTTCATTCCTGGCATGTCTTCCTCCAATTCGTCCGACGAAGACATGAGTGCAGGAGGACCAGGAGGAACTGCGATAAACGGGCGGGTAGATCCGCTGCAGGTGGTCCACGATGACGGTGGACCAGCACAAGGAGCTGCGTCCGCGTACAACAATGCTACGACTTTGACGGGCAACTCCGCCGCCGCGGCCAGTAGCTCGAGCCCAAGGAAAAAATCGAACCTCAACCTCTCTGCGCCCGCCACGACGAGCAACGGGCGGAAACGGCTTTCGCTGGACATCCATGTTCCCTCGTCGCCAAGTTCGCGGGGCGGAGGTACCTCGACATCGAACCGGCTAGTAAACAATCCGAGCGACGTATCACAGTGCACAACCTCGTCCCCCCTCATTTGTATTGCAGGAGCAGCAATGCAATCGTTAGCAGGAATTAATATGCAGGTTTTGCATGACAGATTGTACTTCTATTTGGGCTGCCAGATGAACTTGTCATGCATAATAGTGATAGGAGGGGAAGCGTGGAGTTGGTATTTTGCATGAGCGTGGAGTTGGTATTTTGCATGAGAAATCAGAACGTGGAGAAGTTGTGCACTTTCATACGGCGACACCGCCAACAGCACTTCGGAAGTTTCCCTCTCCCCGTATCCTGAGTAAAAACGTACCCACGCCAGAGCTGTGATGCAGATTTGCAAAGACAGGAAGACTTGTAATGCGCATCCCCATGAGGGCCATTTCCAGTCGTGTTTTGGAATTTGTGACTCTATGAACACGATGAGCAGATGAATCTGTGATGCGGCTGCACTTGCTAACCTGCACTACACTGCATAGTGCAACTTGTCATGCGTGACTCACAAAACTCCTAGGTTTGTGTTGCAAAATCCCCATCCTGACTCTGGTGTGGGTACGTTTTTACTCAGGATACCCCGGTCAGCGGTGGCGTTGGGGGGCACAATCTGAACAGCAAGCAGTCTACAACTTCGCAGAATATCGGTGGACAGACCTTCGGCGCTTTCAGCACGACACACCACTCAAAGGTCAGTCTTTCGTCGATTATCATATGTAAAAGCGTCTCCACCCCATGCTCATCATGTTGGGAACTTTGCAACGCAAGTCGAGAAGTCTGGGCTGCTGCGCATGACAAGTTACTGTCTTTATTGCAGTGCGGTTGAGCAAGTGCAGCCACCTCCATGTCCTGCTGTTATACAGCATTACAAATTCGAAAACACGGCTGCAAATGAGTCTCATAGAGATCCACAGGACAAATCTTCGCGTAAGTAGTGCAACGCTGCATTTTTACATAGAACTCTGGGGTGGGGACGTGTTTACTCAGGATGTCGATGTTATGGATGCGTCAGGATCGAAATCGACAAAGTCGAAAATTTGTGATGCGTAAAATGTAGGGCACTGGAGGCCTGTATTGGGGAGCAGGCAAAGAGGACCGACTGTAAGCCTGTTTAGGGGTATGCAACGCGCTGCCAGAGTAGCATGACAGGAGCAGTCTCCTTTGCCCAAACAGCATGACAGACTGGATGTGGCTGCTCCCGAAATTTGTCATGCGCCACTTGGAAACTGAGGCTCTAACTGACATCGATTTTGTGCATCACAAATTTTTCGACTTTGTCAATTTCGATCCTGACAGTTCCATAGATGTCCATGTCCTTAGGTGGGATGTCCTGTAACTACTCCGATTTCCACACGCTGCAGCAACTATCGCACGAAAAAGCTGTTTCACTGTGAACTTGTGATGCACAGAATGGAGCACACAACTATTTGTCTTGCTACACATGCAAGACACTGGGTTTTTCAACGTGTTTTCCCTTAGGAAGCACGCATGGCAAGTTTTCTTGGTCATGTGTAACGAACTTGTAATGCAAAACTTGCAAAATCCTTACAGTGAAACACTTCTTTCGTACGATAGCAACAAACCTACGACTACTACATCTTCGATTTTGACAATCTGATCAGCTCGGTAATGCTGGTATGCATTGCAAATATCCACCCTAGAGGACGTCGACGTCGTCGGGAAGTGTGCAACTACTTGTGATGCTGCATTTAAATTCTACAAAAGTTTGTATTGATGCATGAGCAGCAAGGAAACTCTAGTTTTTGCTTCGTGGAGATGAGGGCCTAAAAACTTCTGATGCGGTATAGGCATGATCAGGAAAATTCTCGCAGAACTTTCTGTGAAGATGCGAGGTCAACATGCATCACAGACATGATGAGTGTCATGCAAAATGTGCCTGAAGAACGGTCAGTCCCAAAGAACATGTATATTTGCAATGCATAGCTGGGCCAGCGGCAAACCGCGACCGATCTGCACTATGAGAACTTCAATGCGGCCGCGCAGCTGGACCAGCAGCCCGGAGGTTGGAACAATGCCACATCGTCCTCCATGTTGGGACCGGCCGGGGATTATAATAGCGCTACTCCTAACACAGGGATGGGCAACTACATGCTCTCCGCCTCCTCCGACCGGAAGTCCCGGCGGCGCGAAAACATGCAGCCCTTGCAGCTGGACAACGACCTGCCCGAGCTGCAGAGCTCGCCGGTCCCCGAGCACGCGAACCCGAACAAGTTTACCCTTGACAGCATCGAGGAAGTCACTGCGAAAGAGTTCGGGGGGCAGGAGCGGGTGATGCTGCTGCACGAACTGTTTACGAAGCTACAGCAGAAGAGGAAGCAGTTTTGGATTCTTTCCCGGGGGAGGGAAGCCCGGATAAAAATCGCGCTGAAAAACGTCGGCTTGTTGAAGTTTTTCGAGAACGGATCCACTTCATCTGGTGGGGCAGCAGCAACATCAAGTACAGGTTCGTTTGCAACATCGGCTGCCGTTCCTCCAAGCACCAGGCTTGTTGCAACTCCCGTGCAGCAGCGCGAGAATCACAGGGAAGAAGTCCGCACACCCAGCAACCACCCGCTGTTTGATGCTGACGGGGATGCAACGATGTCCACCACGGGTAGTGGTATGGTAACTGCGGATCGTCCTCCACCTGGAGGACCTGCGCCGGTGCTGGATCACAACATTGCTGCACCACCAACCAATTATGCGGATGACGATCAGGACATGCTGTTTCAAAGCATGAGCACGACGGCGAACAACAATAACCTACTGAACATGAGCGTGTCTGCCCCGCTGGCCATCCAGCCCCAGATGCTCCTGATAGACACAGCAGCAGCGCCAGCGGCACCCGATCTGATGCAACTATGCTTTGCAAAACTATCGTACTAGTATAAATCGCATGACAAATTTTCTCAGCATGAGAAATCAAATTTGTAATGCAGATTTGACTTAAGAAGCAAATTTGTAATGCAGTACTACGATTACTACGAGTACGACACTTTTGCACAGAAAAGCAACCGGAACAGGCCGATGCGCGGCCGTTTTACACTATCCCAGAGAAAAAAGCTGGCAGGGCATATTTGTAATGCAAAAATAAATACACAAAAAAAATTGTCATAGGTGGCCCCATAGAATGCTGTTTCGGATACGCAATGCAGGTTTTTCTGTGTATTTATTTTGGCATTACAGATATGCCCTGCCAGCTTTTTTCTGTGTGATATACACGCCGATGGCAGGAGCGGTGGTTACTACAACGGGAAATGGTTCATCTGGCGGAAAGCACTACACCAACAACCCGATGGATCTCCTGCTTCCAGACGAACACGCGACAACGCCGGGAGCTGCGCATACAGCGGGGAACAAAAATAAGCGGCCTCCGCCCTCCCCCCTCGGCAGCGTCAAAAGCGGCGCGTCCGGCAGCTCGCCGAACAACGCGATGACGCATGGAGGTAGTAATGTTACCAATGGCCCCCGGAGCAAGCACAACTATCCCGTGCAGCTGCTGTCCAAAACGCAGTCGGATTACGAATCTGCCTTCAGCGCGTCCACCCACTCCAACTCTCCTTTTCTGACCCCGTTGAACACGCACTTTGACCTATCAAATGCAACTATGTCTGGGTCTGGAAGAATGCAACTTGTCATGCAGATTTTCCATGACCCATGAGGTCTGAAATGCGGGGCCTAGCATGACAAACTCTGCGAGGCCTCTGTCATGCCTGTCCTGCATGAGAAATCCGTAGCCATTTTGGCTCAAGTTTGGATAGTGTACAGCTAGCGTAGCAATAGAATGAGCAGTCGGTCCCGATAGTCAAAAACAGTAAGAAAACAAAGACAAGATGGACGAGAACGAGGGAGATGATGATAGAAAACGGCAGGAAAGCCTGCTACCGCGGGAAACCCCGGAAGGAAGAGAAGACAGCACAAGGAGGACGGACACAGAACAGAGGGAAGGTGAGATGGAGGAGGAAAAAGAAGAGCGCAATGATAATGAAGAGGAGCCAGACGGGATATGGAGGGGAGAAATGCAAGAAGAAATGGGGGAAGAAGAGAAAAAAGAAAGAAATGACGGGCAAGATGATTTAAGAAGAGAGCGACATATGTTCTGGAATATTAACGGGGTTAAGCGTCTGAATGCGATTAGTCTAGTGAAAGCTTACAGAGACATAGCGCCAAAAATTACAGGGGCGAGCTGCGCCGAGTTGAAGACCGCCGCGCTGACACAAGATCAGGCAGCGTTCAAACATGTAGAAGAGGAGATGAAGAGATTAGGACTAGAGGGGAGGCCAGGAATATACTTCGCAGCCGCCACAGACATGAAAGGCGTGGCGTCAGAGATGAACTCGGGAGCGGTAGGAATCGTATACACAGACGAAACGAAGAAGCTACCAAAAAAGACAATGAGAAAGGAGATTTTTCGAAGGGAAAGGGGGGGCGCATTCTTCCAGAGAGATGTGACAGACAAGGAGGATATACTTTTATGGATGATCGCAGCAGAGGACGAAAGAGGAATGCTAGTGGTCGCGTTCTATCGGAGACCGGCAAAGGACACACCGAAGGACAGCGAGGAGGTAGCACACATAAGGAAACAAATGCAAGAAATGACTTCAGAACTCGAAAAGATGATAGAAGAAGCAGGAATAGCCATACTGGCGGGAGACCTAAACTGTCAGTATCAAATTGATGAAAGGGGAAAGGTGAAATTTGAGAGGGAGCGGACAGGAGTGCAAAAAGTTTACTTCAGCGAAATAATAGAACCGATACAGAAGATTTTCAACAAACACGCTGAAACACTTACAACAGGAGGCCCGACATGCTTCCGAAACCCGGAAAATCCGACAACGATCGATATAGTAGCGATAGCGGAAAAAAGGGCAAAAGTTGTGGCGAAGACCTGTGAAAGAATTCAAATACCGCGGACAGTAAAAGAGGAAAACGGAGAAGATAAGGAGGTAGAGGGGGAGAATAAAGAAGAGGAGTCGGACCACGTAGCTCTGCTAGCAGACATAGTGTGGATCCCAGAGCCCGAGAAGCCCACAGAAGAACAAAAACAGAAGAAAGAAAAAGAGCAAAAGAGGTGGAAACTTAATGCGCGCTATACGCTGATGGTGCCGACAGTTGAAAGCTCAAGGCAGCGAATTGAGATCATAAAAGGGAAAGAAAGACTTCAGAAGAAAAACCCTGTCACGCAGCTGGTGAAATGGCCGAGAAAGTCGGTGACGTTAGAAAGACTACAGCAGGTGATGGAAAAAGCAGGGACGGTGCCAGAAAATCGCAGGAGCATGCTAGGGATGCAAAAATGGCTGATGGAGAAGCTAGGCGAGGCAGGCGTGCTGAAACTCAAAGAAGTACCGAAACAGGACGCGAATTACGAATATTGGCAGAAGAAGAAAAAAGATGAGCGAAAAACGCAAGAGAAAGAGGAGAAGGACGAGGAAACCGCACGACGACAGGAGCAGAAGTTGAAACAGGACGAAATGGAAAAGGCCTGGCTGGCGTCATTCGCAGAAAAGCCAAAAAAGGAAGAGAAAAACGAGAAAGCGGTTTATGAGACGGCTAGAAAGGTAAAAGAAGCTGTGTGCGGGGTAGGCAGAGGAATGCCGATGGGGGAGGCGAAGGAAGTAACAGTAGGCGGCACACTAGTGCAAGGGGTGGAAGCAGCGACAGAAAGGATAGCGAGTAGCCACCTCCTCAAGTGTGAATTCGTGAGAAAGCAAAATGACAAAAAGCACACATATGACGGAAAAGAGCTCGAAAAAGCGCTACGACAGCTCACGCAAGCATGTAAAGAAGTAAAGAGCATACGATTTACGGGGCCACAATTACAAGCACACGTCTCAAAGTTAAACAGTGAAGCAGCAGGCATGGATGGACTCAGACAAGGAATATACCGCGCCCTCACACCAGAACAATACCAAGTGTTAGCAGAGGCGTTTAATAGGTTTTTAAAAGAAGTGGAGGAGTATGAGATGAAACGAAACGAGGGAAAGGGGCCGAAGCTCCTGGAGGAGCACCTCAATGCGGTGCAGGTGGAGCTGTTGAAAAAACAAACAGCAGCAACAACGGCAATAGAAAAAATCCGGACCGTGATACAGGGGACAGCGATAGTGAGGGTGTTGCTGAGCGTAGTGGTATATGAAATGGCGCGGGTAGCCGACAAAAATGACGCATTTACCCGATGCGGATCAGCATCAAAACCAGGAGCAAGCTGCCAAGCCACAGCGCTGCAGGTCCTGGAGACATGTCACGAGGGGGAAGAGAGGGGCGAAGCGGAAACACCGGACGAAAGAAAGGAGGGAGGCAATGGGCAAGAGAAAAGAAGAAAGGAAGCGGTAGTCTTTGGGCTAGATGCGTCAAACTATTTCAACAATATAGGGCTACCGAGGGCAGTAGCAGCATACAGAGCTGCAAAACTGCACCCGTGTTTCATAAAGTTGATAATAGTAACAGCGTGGACGAAGGACTTATGGATCAGAGACGGGGATTGTTACGGACACGTGCTAAGACATCGCGAACTCATTCAGGGCGCAGTAGAAACGATGTTAGCGGGGACCCTGATTTTCCTCCCAGGAGTAGAAATAATCGCGGAGTTCCTCGAAGAAATCTTCAATGAAGACGGTAGGGCGGAAGAGGAAAGGCTAAAAGCAGCAGAAGCCAAGATGAGAACGAGGATTAAAAGGCTTTACAAGGGGGGCGATATCGATACAACTTTCCCCGATTACAATGTAAGAGTGAGAAGAAGTCGACGAGATCTACCTTAAAGAAGCCCCGCCAGTAGTCACGGGATACAGAAAGGGAGAGAAGGTAACGACAGAGCAGGGAAAAAGAAAGGTGAATGAGAAAGGAAAAAGGGCGGAGACTCGATACTACTCCGGAACACTCCCCGGAGACGGGAAAAGAAGATGGACCCTATGCGTGCAATACGTGGACGACGGCACAGTTGTAATAAAGTTCTTTATCGAAGATATAAAAATAGTAGCGCGCGCGCTCAAAGCAGCAAGCTGGGCATATGAGGAAATCTACGCAACTGAAGGACAATTTTTGGCACCACAGAAGTGCGAAGTTGCAACGTCGATAGAAGACCCGCTGAAGGTAAACGTGATCCGACAGGCTTTCCAGCCTTTCGGGATTCTGTTCGAGGAAAAGACATTTCTGAAGATTCTGGGGATCAAAATAGTGCCGAAAGACAAAACGGAACAAGCCAAGGCCCTGAGGGGGCAGGTCAGACAAAGTATAGGGATAGGGCAACACTTGGCGTGCCAAGTAATGGCGAAAAGGGGAAGGCTTAACGGCGAGGAACTCACGTGGGTAGTGCGGGTTTTCTTTGTGTCGGCAATGATATACTTCCTGCCAGTGATGCGTTTATATTTCGACCTAGGAGACTGGGCGGAATTGATGGGCGAAATGGCGCTGACAATAGCTGAAACACTGGGAATGACAACGGAGGCAGTGGAAGAGCTGATGGCCAGAACAGAAACAACGGCGGAGACATTCTATAGGGTAGTGTTCGGGATGAATTTACTCGGACTAGCTGACCCGTACACGATGGGACTGAAAACGCTACGCGCAACGGCGCAGGCAAACTACCTAACAGACCCGGCCTTGTTCGCACCATTAGCAACGACGCCAGTAAAGGTAGTAGGCGAAGCAAAGGCGGGCATCCCGAAAACAGAAGAACGAAAAATGCTGAAAAGAAAAGAAGCCGACATAGCACTGCTGCGGGCGCTGAAGGATGGCGCGACAGTTAGGCTATCGCCGGGAAGCGACCTGCGTGCAGTGGGGATCGTGAAGGAGAGAAGCGCGCGGGGTCCCCCAAGGGTAGAGGATCAGTATACACACAGGGGGAGCGCGGGTTTGGTAGTCAGCAGGAACAGAAAAGGAGGCCTCGGGAAGAAAGGGCAGAGCGATAGGATGCAAAAAATATGGGTGAAGCATGCCGGACAGGAAAGAAGTACAACAGTCACAGTACAAGAGGCAAGTGAAAGGACGGAGACACACCTGAGGACGATAGAGACAAAAGTGGAGCACTTAAAGACTGAAATAAGAACAGAGGAAAAGACTTTCGCGGCATACTGCAACAACGCAATGAGGGCCATAGAAATAGTCACAGAGAGGAGAAAGAAAGAAGGCGGAGCGGTGCAGATTATACTGCTAGACTACCACGAGTTAAGGGAGAAGACGCGGGGGATACTACGAAAAGGGCATGGAATAGGCTTGGAGCTACAGGAGACAATAGAAAAAGCCGAAAGTGAGGACCCGGGCCTAACTATAGTAACGAGATGGGGAAAAGGAACTGCAAGCAGAGCGGAAGCGACAAGAAATATAGACGGAGGGACCAAAGAAGAGATACCGCTCAGGGTGGCGAACGTGCTAAATCACGACAATGAGTATACGGACTGGGTGCGGTTCGACTTCGGAACGAAGCGGATTCCACTGAAACCGGTGTGGGAATGGCCGGAAATGTCAAAAATAGAAAGGCAGGTATACATACATAGGAAAATGAAAGAAAAGGAGACAGAAGGGGACAAAAAGAAAGAAAACGTAGAAGCTGGGGACGGTGATGAAATGAAGCGAGGCTTAGGAGAGAAAGACAGCGCGAAATCTCAAAAGAAGAAAGAAACGAAAAAGAGCACCAACACAGAGAGGACAGGAAAGGAGAGTGGCGCTGCAAGCAGTCAAAGTAAAAGTAGCCGGGCAAATGTAGAAAGAAAGCAAGAAGAAAAAGGGGAAGAAAGAAGGGAAGGAGAGACACTTTCTGAAACTATACTGCGACTAATCGAGAAAGAGAAGAAGAAAGCAGAGGAAACTGGTGACGAGATGGCGCAGGGGGCATTCAGAATAATCCAAAAAGCGACGAAACTGTTGCAGGAGGTAGAGGAGGCGAATAAAGAAGACGATGGTAGAAAGTCAAACGAAAAAGAAAGGGGAAGGAGGGAAGGAGACCAAGGGGAAGGGATCAGCGAAGACGGAGAAGAGGAAGAAAAAAAAAGCTTCTACGGGGCGCAAGAATATGAAGGCACTCGGAGAGGATATGTGTTCAAAAGAGGGGCGATGGGACAGGGATACTACATAGATCAGGGTCCAGAAGAGGCAGCGCGAGCATTTTTTCGGAATCTGGTGGCGTGGGGGGAGGATGAGAAAAGGGACGCGATTAATAAGGAGCGGGCGGAGGAAGGTCAAGATGAAAAAGAGGCGGACCAAGAGCAGCAAAAACGGAGAAAAGTGGAGAAAAAAGACGAGAAAGCGAACCAAAACGGTGGAAACGAAGACGAAAAAAAGAAGCAAACGACGGAGGCCTCTAACTTCCCCACAGTCGAGAAATTAATGGCAGATGACCCCACGACATTGATGCAGAAAGAGAAAGAACAGCGGGAGAAGGAGAAGAGGATGCAGGAGGAGAAGAGGAGGAGGAGGCGGATGCAGTATGAAACTCCTATGCAGCGAGAACTAGCCCAAATGTATAGAGTCCTAGAAAAAGAAAACAGCGATGGAAAATGAAGGAAGAGAGAGAAAATAGTGACTGCAGTGCGTTTATTCTTTTTTGGATGAGATTCACGAATGGATAGCAAAGTAGAGGCAATAAGAGGCCTCATACGTGAATGAAATAAAGGAGCAAAGAAGACACAGACCGGGGCTCAAGGCGAAAAAGGCAAATGCGGGGTGTTCTGGCGGGTGCAGAGGGAAGAGCGTAGACACAAAACGGAACAGAAAAGAGCGATAAAAAATGATGAGACTGCGTATGGACCTCGTTTCGACACGTTCCCGCCAGCCCGGAGGGGTGCGGCGATGCTAATCATTTCGTTCCCGCCAGCCGTAAAGGCACGGCGCTGCTTTTCCTCTCCTTGCACCGGCGAACCGTATGCACTGACGCGCTAGGAAGCAAAAAGAAAAAGAAAGAGAAGAAAGAGAAACTATATAAAAGAAGTGGTGCCAGGGTTGCTAATTTAAAAGACTGCGCTAATGCAGCGCCCCCCTTCCCCAAGGGGTCCCCCCGGGGCGGGCGCGATGGCGGCTCTGCGAATGCGGAGCTCCGCGGGCCGTTTCTATGGAAACGCATATAAAAGGGTGCGGGAAGAAGATCGGCAAAACGTGTCTGAAAGGGACACGCCGTTGGGTCGCCCGCCATCGTGATAGGATCACCGTGTCTGATCATTAGACCCCCTGTATACTTTTTAGCGCGCAACCGGCCACGCGCGTAGTTCTTCGAGCAAGTTTGTAAGACTAACCCATCAAGGCAATACTGGAACTCCACCTTGCTCGCGGGCTTGGATGGTAAGGCAGGTCAGCCACACATAGCGCCCACTGGCTGTAGCCATGCGTAAGCAATCGATAGCGGTTTTGCAGGTGCAGCCGGGTGGTAGTTAGGAAGTGGACCGCGTCTCCACCTAGGGGCATCGGCAGAGGCTAAATCTGTTCTAACGCCCAGGTATTGGCAGAGGCTAAATCTGTTCTAACGCCCACCCGCCAGGAGTTAAATGGTACTACTACTACTACTATCTTGGTCGAAAGTGGAAAGCTTTTGGCACTTATGCAACACAGATTTCAGCATGATGCAGATTTAGCATCACAAGTTACTGTCTTCCAGGGCCAGACATAGTTGCAATGCATATGACCTGAAACAGTACGACAGCAAGGCCAGGATTCTCGCCTCGGACACGTTGCACAGGTATTGCAGAGAAAAGTGCCCCCCACCCCTCAAATTGCAAAAATTTGTGATGCGAAGTCTCCAAATGAAAGCTTTTTGTCATGCATGAAAGGAGTATGAATCTTTCTGATGCTATGCAGAGTCTAGGCGTGTATCGCGTCGCTTGCATGACAAGTGCCGCTCTTGCTGGGGTCTTTTGCAATACAAATTTTCTCTCTTCACGATTGGAAACCTGTGATGCTGATAGATGCAGGAGGGCGAATGTGTCATTTGGAAAGGTTTGCAATACAAATGCTCCCAAGTAGTTCGGGGGTGGGGGCATTTTTCACTGTAATAACAGGCCAAAAGGATTCTACAAGGCGGAGCAGATCGTGAACCTATTCGACAGCATGAGCGCAGCAGGGGCAGAGCATGTAGCGATGGAAAGCAGCGGTGCTAATCTGGAAAATGATTCGCAACAGCACCCAGCACCTCCGCAGCAAGTGCTGGGTGCTCTTGGCACGACGACCACGGCGTTTCCAGACGCCGAGCGAGTTCTGTTTTTGGACGACAACAAAGGCAACCTGGAACTTGCGGAGAACACAGTGACGGTTTACCAGCCACGCGCGGGCATGCACGGTACGGGGTTGAGTTTGGTGGAAATAAAATACTTGATTTCTGCCTTGGAGAACGCGTGAGGGGATGGCAGTTTGGCATGCGTGATATCGTACTAGCGACCTTGCTTCGTAGTGCCAGTTCATCTCTCCCGCGCCGGATAGGTGGATCGTGCTTTTATTTGGTTGTTGTACTTCTTTCCCGTATTCACGAACATCGGTCTTACACGACTTGCTACTCCGACCACGCGGGATGGAGGAACAATAAACACCGAGAAGATCATGCATGGACCATTGCTTGTTGGAACATCTTCTGGATACAATAGCGCTCATCTCGGACGCAATACGAAACACATGCAAATTATATCCCTGAGCCTGAGGTCGGGGGAATCGTTGGTTCTTTGCACATCAACTCATGAAGCTGGAGAAACTTTTGTGGCTTGATGTCGACGATGTCAGCACAACTACCGCAAGTTTTCAGCGCAGTCTGTTCAATGTCCTTTTTCAAGTACATGCCGCAAGTGTACTGAGCCGAGGTGGAGCGTAGTAGTACGAGAGAGGCTGTGGTACTCACGTTTAGTACCAATCGAGGTTCTAGTACTAAGCAGGAACTATTCTTGCGAAGTGAAGACACAGCATCTACGTGATTTTTGTATTTTTGAGATACGTCAGTAGGGAAAAGAGCTGACAGGTAAGGCAATATATTAAAACTGCGAATTCGATTTGAAAATTATCAGTCAAGAAAATGATGCGCGCGGTTCTACTCGTGACGGGGTTCATGGTCTTCGGGTCTCTGAACACCCTGTCGACAAAACTCCAGTTTTCTATGAGGGTGCACAACTCCCCCTCCCCTTTATTTGTATAGCGGGAACAGTAATGCAACCGCGAACACAAGTAGAGCCTGCGCATGACAAGTTCATTACGCACCGAGCGTAGAAGTACTGCTTGGGCTTCGGAGTTTGTCATGCAAAGCATGTCACAACAAGCCACCAACCAGATTTGGGGTTTTGCATGACGAATGAGGGCGAGGGGGAGTTGTGCGCTTTCATATTTTCCGTCAGTTCCATCGGGCTGGACGGCCAACTGCACGAGTTCAAGAAGCCGTTTTTCGGGTCCTACCGCATGTTTCTCGCCATGAGCTTGGTGCTGTTTGGGTACATGGGCTACAAGGTTTTCAACACGACACGACCACTCGCCGGAAAGAGCAAAATGTTGACTGAAGAAATCTATCAAATGTAAAAATGTCTGGGTCTGGAAGAATCATGCTGTTTTTGCATGACACACAAGGTCTGGCATGGAAGCTCTAGCATCACAGGTTTCGCGAAGCTTCCGCAATGCCTAATCCGCATGACAGATCCCCGATTTTGGTGACAGAAAGTGGGCAGCTTTTGCTACCTATGCATGAGAGATTTTTCTGTGTTTTGAAATGCGCATCACAAGTTTGTCTTCTTCCAGACCCCGACATTTTTGCAATGTATAAAATCAGTACCACCAGAAGTTTCTTCTCCCTCCCCAACTTTTTCGAGGCGGAAGGCGTGAACAGGAAACTCGCACTTCTGATTGCGGTACCGGCCTGCTGTGACTTGACCTCATCCACACTAAGCTTCATCGGGCTGCTGCACATCTCGGCGAGCGTGTGGCAGATGCTGCGAGGAAGTAGTTCGATGTTTTTCTTTGACAGAGAAAAATGCAGTATTTTACTTTACCCCACGACTGCACATTCGAATTCGATGCATTTTCACAAAAGGAGCTCTTTCTTTGACATAATTAGGCACCTCCTGCTTCATTGTTCCTTTCCTCTAATCCATCCACATGCAGAACGTCGAAAATAATGATCCCATCTTCAGGTATGGTCGTCTTTTCCGGTATCCTTTCCGTCCTTTGCCTGAAACGCCACCTGTTTGCCTACAATTGGGCGGGTATCGGACTTATGCATTGCAAATAGGTCTGTGTCTGGGAGGACGCGAACTTGTCATGCTAAGTCTGGATCGTACAAAAATTTGTGTTGCATGAGTACCAAACGCTGTCCACTTTTGAACAAGTTTAGGGGCAGTTTGTCATGCAGGATAGGCATGATAGGGACGTCGCAGAACCTGTTATGCTGGGTCCTGCATTCCACACCTCGTGGGGCATGGAAAATATGCATGAGAAGTTTGCATTCTTCCAGACCCAGACATGTTTGCATTTGATAGGACTTTGCGTGTGCGGGATTCTCATGGTCGGGACGGCAAACTATCAACTGTAAAAATGTCTGGGTCTGGAAGAATTCATGTTTGTCATGCTTGTCTGGCATGACTCTTAAATCTGTCATGCACGTTGCCCAAGAGCTCCGCTTTTCTGTGATGCAGGAGCACAGTTTGTCATGCAGAATAGGCAACACCTAGGAGCTCAGAAACTTGTCATGCTGAGCCAGCATTTTTAGCCTCATCATGAGACGCCACCCAGCATCACAAGTTCCCAGACCCAGACATTTTTACTTTTGACACAAACATGTGGGCGGCAACCGCCACCCCTTCGGGCAGCAGCTCCCAGTCCACTGTGGAAGAGGAAACAAACCAGAACAATTCGCGGCTTATCAAATGTAAAAATGTCGGGGTCTGGAAGAATGCGCGACTTGTCATGCTGCTTTTCCATGACCCATGAGGTCTGGAATGCCGGACGGAGCTAGCATGACAGATTCTGCGAGAGCTTTCTAATGCCTATCCTGCATGAGAAACTACCTCCCGACTTGGTCAAAATTGGGCGACTTTTGGTAATCATGCAACACAGATTTTTGCATGGTGCAGATTTAGCATGACAAGTTGCAATCTTCCAGACCCAGACATTTTTATATTTGATACGGCTTTTCGGCATGGCGTTGGTGCTTTTCGGCCAGTTCATCTCGGCCTGCCAGGTGGTCACGGAGGAGTTTATTTTGAAGGACTGCAACCAGCTATGCAAGGAAAAAACTGTGTAAGTGTAAATCTGTGATGCAGAAGATGCAACAGAGTTACACCTGTCATGCCAGACACCCATGAAGTCCTCTTTTCGTGTGTGCTTTCGCTTAGAAGCCACGCATGACAGGTTTTCTCTGTCATTTAGAGCAAATCTGTAATGCTGTCCGCCAAAGAAAGTTACAGTGACACAGTTTTTTTCTTGGATATCAGCTGCCGCCCGCAATCGTGGTGGGAATCGAAGGGCTCTGGGGGTTCGGAATTTTGACTTTCATCGGCTTCCCAATCCTGTACAACCTACCCGGAGCGGATTTTGGGAACTCCCAAGAAAACCTACTGGACACTTTCGTATTGTAGAGAGTTTTTGGTTTTGCATTTTTTTTTTACCAGTAGTTTGTGGTCTGAATGAATCACATTGATTCCTCGCATGAGAAAACCAGTCAGTGATCGTGGTTCTCGCATCAGAAGTTGTGGTCCTTGTCCTGCTCTATCGCGGTACGAAAACACGACTTACCCCAGGCGATGATCCGGAATAGCACGACGTTGATTTATCCAATTGAAACTTTTATAATTTTATTCGTGAGTGAAGTGAATGTGAAGCACGAACGAAGAAAACGCAATTCCCCATCGTGCATCTGTATGTAGCTCATATAAAAATCCCAGCGTCGTACTAGACTGAATTTATGCTTCATGTCATCGCGACGATTTATTAACTTGATTTCGCAACAACGATCATCAACATCACTTTTCTCACCTTCCATACCTTCGTCCTCACCGTGACCTACCTGCTCACTTGCTCGTTCTACAACTTCTGCGGCATGAGCATCACCCGCTACCTGTCCGCCGTCCACCGGACCATGCTGGACGCCTGGCGCACGATGGTGGTGTGGCTGACCGGGATCTTCTACTTCTACTGCGTCGACCCGACAAGTGATTTTGGCGAACCCTGGACGCCCTACTCCTACCTGCAGCTCTATGGCGTTCTCAAACGTTTTTACAATGATTGCTATATAGCACATGGCCTTTGTTCATCGATGCAACTGCAAGGAAATGCAAAAGCGAAAGGAAGTGGGAGGAAGAACTTACGCGTCTTGCATTACTTACAGATTTGGTTCGGATTCTGATGCTATGCAGCCGGTGAAGAACTTGTCATGCGAAGTAGCTTGATGATATGAAGGATGATGATAATTCCGCATGACAAATCATGTCAGAAAAGCGACACTTGCAAGAAACGCTTGGGAAAAATGCCATAAGCTGGCCGGGTTCGGCTCGCTCATCCTCGGACAGCTGATTTACGGCGGGTTGCTGCGGTTCCCGAGCCTGTTTTCCTACGAGGATGGGGTTATCGGGTCGTTCGGGAACCCGGACTGTGGAGAAGAAGAGTTCACTAGCCCCGCGGCTACGATGAACCTCTTGATCTCGCCAAACTCTGGGTCTTGCTCCTATTCGGTCAACTCCCCGGCCGTGGGAGAAGTCGGGCCACAGGGGGCGTTGTTGAAAAAAAGTTTGCTGGAAAGAGAGAATGTCGTGGTGGCTGTGTAAAATTTTTTGTCGGAAGATCGTGGACTTTGTTTTGTGTAGCCACAATCTTTTTCGTAGTATAATCCGTATTAAGCAAAATTGTCAATGTATGATTGGATGTTTGTCTTCGCCACCGTCGACCACCTGCAATGCGTCAAAGGCGTGAAAGCACTACTTTACCTACCCGTGCATCAAAAACCCCACGTCCGCCCTTAGAAAGCGCTACAAGCCCGAAATTATTTTTACGCTTAAGACCGCAGGAGAACGAGAATGCTTGCCCATCGCACAGAGCTTAAGTACGCTTTTCCAATCCCAGTTGGAGCTTTTCAAATCAACATTTTTTCAATAGCGATGCCGATAAGTACATCATTCCGGTCTGCGCATATAATTGTTGCCTTTTCCATCCGTACTTATTGTGTTACTGACCTCGTGCCGCACTGTAGTATTACAGCGTCCCTACATGGATGCTGCCGAGTGGTTTCAATCGGAATTCGAGAAATTTTTGAAAATGCTTTTTCAGCAACAGAGACATTTGGACTACCATATTCCACGATGCACAAAAATATGTCCATCTTCTTCTAGAAAAACGTTCATATTTTTATGGCGCCGTCATCAAAATGAAAATGAATCCACAAGCAACATACCAGATTTGTCAATGAAGGAGTCTCAAAAATCGAGGAGGTGAGCAATAAGTAATTTGCAGAGCGTGTTGACGGCGCATCATCAACATCAGATTTCACAAGCATGAAGATTCCGACATGATAAGGAAAACGCTAGAAGAAAGTTGTTATCGCTACATAGATTGCAATTTAGTAGTTGTGTGCAGATAATATTGCAGTTGTTCGAGCTTCGGCTTCCGAAGATGCACGAAGTTCGAACAGGACGGGATGATCTTTGAGACGCCTCGGCATTCCGAGAAATGGCCAACGAAGTTTTGGAGTTGCTCTTGTGACGAGGCATCCTCTCCGAGCACCTAACGCAATCGGTCGTGATGGGTCTAGTGGTCCGGTTTGCTTCGTGTGTCATTTTGCTGATGCAGTCTGACACGAACGGTTCCGAAAAGGGAAATGAAAATACGTACGTACAGATGATCCGCGGAATTCGAATTGTCGGTATAATTGTGATGTGCACAAGAAATGAATCGCAAGTCGGGACGAGCGGCTGGAAGCTGCGCACTGAATGTCTTTTGCTTTCATCATCACTATAGTATTTTTAAAACAGTCACGATTTTGGGAAGTTCAAGTTCTCCTTTCATCTTTGGGCAGTAGTTTCTCCAGAGTACACAGTACTTCAATTTTTTTTGATTGATCATTGAATTAGTTATGGAGCATCTATTTTCGCAGGAGGATTTTTTTGCAAAAGTGGAATAAGTGATTATAATTTTTCACGTTAAAAACTCTGAATCGTGCCTTAGCTGTAGACAACGAAGATGAATTTTGTCTCGCTATTCAGTAAGGTTCTCTTCGCTTTGCTCGCCATCAGTAGCGAACTTGAGTCCCTCGTGTTGGTCGGGGCCGTTTCGCTTGCGGCGTCGCAGGGGAAGAAGATGGAGAAGAAGCCAATTACGCGAACCGGACCCCGGCCTCGGGACCAATACAAATACGTTGATGAATTGTCGCTGACACATGCACCATCGGTTGATGAATTGTCGCTGAATACGTTTGATGAATTGTCGATGCCAGAAAACTTGCCAGAAAACTGGGGACCGCAAGAGTGGGCAACAGAGGGAAGCCCTCTCACCCCGCGCTTTGGCGGTCGCGAGCCCGCAGATGGGGACGATAAGACGCCCCCGGTGAAGGCAGATGACGCCAATTCTTGGGAACTGGTTCCGAAAGATGATGGGGCGCGGCGGATACGGTACCCGCCGCCTCATATGCTAGGGCCAATGGATTTGACGAAATAGAGTGCAATCGGCTTCGATCCTGAAGCAAGTACTCATGGCAAATGTCGATCGACGTGCATGAAGAACTACACGGTGAAGCAAATTCTTGCTTGAATTAAACGTAGGGCAGTACTATGGTCCTTGTCCGCGGCAGGTAGACCGTTGACAATGCGGGCCTTCAGTATTGGTCAACATAAGCATGTATGATGGAAACGAAACCACCGCATAAGTCGTGTAGTAGGTTTAGTAAGCTCACTATTCGCGTTTCCCAGTAGTTGATGGCTTTATATACTAGAATTAAATATTGCAACCATGGCGATTTTACTTCGCCTAGAAGGACCGACAAAGAGGTAGTGAAAGGCTAGGTGGAACTCCCCTGCCATTCTGCCTCATTCCGCAGTTTTGGAACACTTTCGTTCGCTCGACCCCTCCCCTGATGTAGCTGCAACATTTTTTTTCCGTGTAAGATGAAGGTAAAGCACACTGAGTGTGCATTGTTCAGTAGTATAATGTATCTCTTTCTTCAAGGTAGGAAATTTCAATGTGATGATCGTGCCAGAAAGCTGCAGGAGCAGCACAAGTATAATTGCTAAAAAGAGCAGGTGCAGCACTATCTTCGCCGGAGATAGGAGTTCCAATGAGGGCACCACTCGGGTCCTGTTTGAGCTCAATTCAACCATCTATTCATATGACACATAAATCATCAACCAACGATAAGAACCTTGATCCACTCCAAAGATCCAAAGCACACCTAAACGGGCACGATCGTCACTAATTCAATTCTACTAGAGTAAGATGACTACTGAACCTGAAACAGGCTAAGACGGGCACGAACGTCACGGCAAGAATAGTGAAGGTTCCCGAGTGCCCCAGTTTTGCCTGGGCACGCAGTACCATCGACCTTTACTCTTCCAATGAACCCCAGGGCCCTTGATGCCAGTCAAGGCACACACACAAATAATCTCTCATGCATATTTGTACCACCTCAACTAGGTGTTGTTTTTACTCGTAGTGGGTTCGACCTCGTCGTTGGTTAGTTCGCATCTTCACAGAGTTATGAGCCCAAATTACCACTAAGATTTACTTCTGATTGCGAACATTTAAAATTACACTTTGCGCCTAATTATCAGCATTACAAATTTAGAATCATAAATACCCCAACGACAAACCATGGGCGAGCTGACTGCAGCGCAGAAGCAAAACAAGAAAGAGAAGACTGCGAAGGAAAAGGCTGCGAAGGAGAAAGCAGCAGCAACAGCAACTTCTGGCGAGCCTGAGGGCGAACAGCAAACAGCCGGTGATGACGGAACCATCACGCCGAACCCAGACAAGAAGAAAAAGAAGAAAAAGCAAAACACTTCTTCTACCGCCGACACCACTCTGACGCTGCAAACTGCGCCTAGCGTTGTGGCGAAGTTGTCGCAGATGGGAAAACTGCTGGGCGACTTGAAAGACGACAAGGGCGGCACTGTCGTTGCTGACCTCCGGAAGCAGCTCGAGGACGTCGCGAAGGAAGAACAACAGCGCGACGCGGATGCGAAGAAGCAGTTGCAGAAACCAGCCACGAAGACCAGTACGAAAAAGAAGAAACAGAAGAAACCGAAGCGGAAGGATTCCGATTCCGACATTCTGTCTTCTTCGGATTCCAGTGGTGGCAGCTGCGACGAAAACTCTTCTTCCGATTCCTCAAGCGGTTCTGCGAGTTCCGAGGAGGACGAGAAACCGAAAAAGCGAAAGAAATCGTCGAACGAAAAAGACGAGAAGAAGATGGTCTTGTCGCAACTCCCGCTCTATCAAGATGACTCGTTACCGTTCACCGAGTACTTGTCGCTCGCGCAGGAGAAGTACAAGCCGAGCCGTATCCTGAAAGGGATTGAATCAAAAATCCAGCATACTACTACCCTGCGACAGTACTTAGCGGCGAAGAAGCGGAGGACAGTCCGCAAGGCGCATAACAGTTCGAAGCGCCTCCGGCGCATCATCAAGATCTTCCGGAACGAACTGCAAGACCCCGATGCAGGTATGGAGAAACTGGAAGATTGCAAGCAGGACCAGAACCAAAACCCACAGGAGTGGTATAAGAAGTTCTGCGAAGCTCTTGCTGAATTGCCTGAGGACAAACTGCCGTTCTCGGAAGTCGTCCGCTACGCCGAACGGAACGCGCAAAAGAACGTCAGGGGCATCATCGTCCAGGACAAACCGAGAAACGCGACGCAGCTGGCGGCTGCGATTGGCAAAGCGGAGAAGCTTTTCGGGAAGAAGAAGAAACCTGATGTCGCCTTCCCTGCCTTCCACGACCCGAAGGGCGGCCGCAAGCACAAGGGCGGTCGTCATGGCAAGAAGGGTAGTGGCAAGGGCGGTAAGAAGGGCGGCAAGGGTGGTAAACCCCGGAAGCCGTACAACCCGGACGCCTGGTGCGATTACTGCAGCCGCGCCGGCCACTGGGAATCGGAGTGCCGTACCAAGCAGAATACCGACGGCGGCAAAACTGGGGCACCGGGGAAGCAGTACAACTCGTATGCAGCATCCGGCGACCACAACAGCGGTGGACACCACCAGCAGCATGGTGGATACCACCAGCAGCAGCAGCAGCAGGGGAACTACAACCAGTACGGTGCCCAGCACCAACAACAACAAAATCCGTACCCCCCGCAGCAACTGCAACAACAGATGGTCCACCAACCGGCGAACCCGAACTACAACCAGCAGGGCGGATTTTTCTGTGCCGTGGCTGTCGAAATCTCCTGCCCCGACCACCCCCACAGTGCGTTTGCGACTCCCGCGACAGCAAACACGGTGGAGATGTTCTTGATGCTGGATTCTTGTGCGAGCAAGCACATGGCGGGACCGGTGCGGGTTCTGCATGAACTCGTGAAAGCGCCGGCAATGTCGTTTAGCACGGCAAACGGACCGACCACCAGTACTACCACGGGTTCTATCTGGTTGGAAACCTCACCGCCGATCAAGCTCCAGAACGTTGCCCACGTCCCTAGCCTCGGCAACAGGGTGTTGCTGAGTTATCCGCTTTTGCGCAGAG
>CAJINV010000018.1:436437-471027 GCA_905178155.1 Amoebophrya sp. A120 | reverse complement strand
GAGTCCTGCAAGTGGAAGCGAACGCGCCACCCCTCGGGCGCCCATCGGGGCGCCCTATGTGGTAGCCCGCTGGGGATGGCGCGGCACTGGCCATTCCTCTACTTCGCGACGCGCGTCCCCGTTGTGGTTGCGTTCGAATGTCGCGAGGAGCAAGCCCGCCCGGCCTCGGAAACTGCTCCGACCGCCCAATGCCCTCCAAAGATGCAAGGTCTCTGCACGGGGGCCCCAGCCCCCGTGCTCGGACCTTGTTTGTCATGCAGCCTTTCCATGAAGACCCATGAGGTCTGGAATGCAGGACCTAGCATGACAGGTTTCGCTCAAATTCAACATCACAACGAATTCGGGAAGATCGTCATGGTACTATCAAATGTAAAAGTGTCTGGGTCTGGAAGAAAGAATGCAACCTGTCATGCTAAATCTGAAGCATGCAAAAATCTGTGTTGCATGATTACCAAATAACGTCGTCCAGTTTTGACCAAGTCGGGAGGGAGTTTCTCATGCAGGATAGGCATGAGAGAGATCACACAGAATCTGGCATGCTACGCCCTGCATTCCAGACCTCATGGGTCATGGAAAAGCTGCATGACGAATCGCGCATTCTTCCAGACCCAGACATATTTACATTTGATACTGTTTAAAACCCGGCGGACACTTTTACACGGCCTTGGACCACCCGGAAAGCGACGCGTTTCGGAAGCCGGCACCCAACCAGCAGGCCGTATCAAAGTGCACCGACAAGCCCGGCGCACGCGGGTGCGCTGGGCTATTCTCAACAAAGAAAAGGACGGACCAGCGCGCCACCCCTAGCGCCCACCGTCGCCCGCCCGGGCGGGCGCGCCCCCTCCGTGTGGCCTGCCGGCCTTTTTGGGGCATCAGGCGGGCCCGGCGTTCTTTTCGGCATTGGCGGCGCGGGGCCAGCTTCTCGCCAGTGATCGGGCGGATTGATTAGTGGCGGGCGCGTTCTGCTTTTTCTAGGTATAACGAAAAAGCAGCGAAGGCGGCACCCAAAACAGTCCGCGCCCGGTCTAAATCTCGACAATAGGCAGTTTTGGCTGGAGCGGCCAATTGTCCGGATTCAGATCGTGTTTTGATTTCAAAGCAAAGCGGCTGGGGTTCCTGGCATATTTCGCGAAAAACAGTACGAAGAGGCACAGAAAGCGTCGCGCCGTGCCATAGCTTGTCCTCCTGTTGCTGGTTTCAAAGTTGGGCGCGTCACAGGTGCGCTCACAGAACAGCTCACTTTGAAGCCGTCGCGACCCTCTCGAATATGGGTCGCGCAAGTCTTTGGCAACTTGGTTGCAAGTTTCGATCTCCATAAAATTGGGGGTCCGTTCCACCAGTAAACAACGAGTTCGGGAAGATCGTCATGGTACTATAGAGCAAATTCGATGTTGTTCGTCCCGGTTCATTCTTCCGCAAAAATTTTTTACTCATACTCAGTGCGCGGCTTTGGTTCCGAAAATCTAAGTCGCTTCAACTTTTGATGTTAAATGTCTCAATTTTTGAATTTTTCTCACAGTCTGCATCTTCAAAATCGATCTTCATACGAACCGAACTGACGAAAGCATAGCTCTCTTTCTTGTATCTTTTATCTAAACACGACTCTACGTACATTTTTACATATCAAAATCATGTCCCGGCCAATTTTTAAAAATATTCTGCACCTCTTGGCACAACTAGGTGGCTGTGGTCAGATCTTTTCCTATCTGTTATCATGAGCAAAAATCTCCCCCCCCCATATCGAAAACGAAATTTGTGATGTTGATTTGTGAACACAAATCTTGTCTTGCAGTAAAGGATTGCAGGCCTATATCGTGCCGGAGTCGAGAGGTTTTGGTCTAGGCGCTTAGCATGGGGAACGTCTATGCCGTAGGCCCAATAGCATTACACACCCCCTGCATAATGGGGCGGAGCCTGTGGCGTTGCTTTCTTGCATCACAGATGCGATTTGTGGTCACAAATCAGCATGACAAAGCTTCTTATCGATATGGGGAGGGGGGATTTTTCCTCGCAATACCTGGCTGTGCCAGGACTCGCTGCGGCGTCGTCGTCTTCGCGCCTGGGGGGATATGGACGGATCGGTCAAGACACTTTACGAAGGTAGTGCACACCTCCCCCTCCCGCTCATTTGTAATGCAAAAACCCAAATCCATACCGTGGCCGTGCCTCTCCTGAGCACTGTCTGCATGACAAATTTCCGAAGCTCAAACAGTACTACAGTCCGCACGTAAAAAAATTTGTCTTTGTCATGCGGAAGCTTACATTTCTGCCGTTGCTTATGACATAAGCAACGGCAGAAATGTTGCTGCCCGTGCCCTACAAATGAGGAGGAGTCGTAGTTGTGCACTGAATACACTTGGCCGAACATTTATTCGTATTTACCTGGTCCGGAAAGTAGTCGACACCCTGAAAAGGAAGAGGAGATAAAGAAATTCGCTCAGAACGCGAAGCGGCATTACCTCGGAAGTGCGATGTTGAAACGAGCCGCCGCGCGGTGGTACGAACGCCACCACACGGCAGCTGGGTCTGCATTGGAAGCAGAAGATGGCACAACTTCTTATGGCATGCTCAAACATTACAATCTCAAGCGTTACAATAGAATCTGGAATTTGTATTGCATGAAGAGCATGAGGAACGCAGAGAGAATTGAGCTTTTCGCAATACAAATTTTCCCGGATTTCAGGTGGGTTTGGGACTCCGAAACTTGTCATGCGCAATTTCATGGGAGTAGGCTAGATCATGCAGTTCTTGCATCACAGATTTCCAGATTCTATTGTAACAGTTGAGATTGTAACAGCTGAGCAGGTTATACTTCTATGTCGAGAGAGGAGAAGAAAACTGCATCGCTGCGACAGGAAATGGAACACGCCCTTCGAAAAGAGCTGAGTATCCTAGTGACAATAAGTTCCCGTCCTATTAGTACTACTTTTTTGGCAGTAGAAAAAAGATTGTCTTGCTCCGAGCTACCGCTGCTCATGCAAGATGATGTTGAAACTGCTCATGATGCAAGATGATGCGGCTCTAATATATATGAACAAAGGTGCACCTCCACGGTGAGTGCGCTCGCGCTCCTAGATTGATAAAGATTCTCAAGCAAATAATAATAGAGAGAAGTCCTCCAAGTCGCTGAAGGTCCTTTAATTATTATATTTGTTGCAGCAAAGCTGCAAGGCTGCGTCTGCATCTTGCAGCTTGGGAAGGCAGACGCCACGAGTTCACAAGTTTTACATACTGGAACTGGTTTTCATTTGGATACGAAGCCGCAAGGTGTCTCTTGCCCCTACAAGAGTGCCACCGGTAGCAGCTGCGAACCAGGATTTTCACCAGGGCTTCTTGCATACTGAAGATGTGGCGAGACATCGCCTGCCGGCAAGTCAGCAACTTCTCCGTCTCGGCGGCTTCAAATGCTCTGCGAATCAGGCGGATGACCGCCTGAATCCGGAGGACCGTTACCGAGACCACATCCGGCCTCGGTATGCACGATCCGGCGAGGGGCACACTGTTCACCAATATTCCGAAACGTGGCTTTCGCAAGAACTTCTCGAGAAAAGCATTGATGAAAATTTCTCTGGTAAAAGCACCCAGAACTACACAGACCCAACGGATGTTGAGTATCAAGCAGGACGAAGAGCTTCTGCGTCGATTGAGGTGGACAGGACTACAGCAGGAACGACGCCTCCTGTGTTCCACCCTGGTGCCACATCTTCGACTAGA
Source organism: Amoebophrya sp. A120 (assembly GCA_905178155.1). NCBI lineage: Eukaryota > Dinophyceae > Syndiniales > Amoebophryaceae > Amoebophrya > Amoebophrya sp. A120. The sequence continues at coordinate 467,313 of CAJINV010000018.1, read as the reverse complement.
GGAACTACACGACACGACCAAGAACAGAACGACGCGCGGCTTTCCTTCCCTTCTCGTCCTACTAATGATCCCAGCTCGGTGTTGGAGGCAAGCTTTCCCAAATACTTACACTGGGTGCAAGCTTCCAACCAGGAGCGCGTGCCTGTAGATGAAGGTTCCGAGGCGCTGTCCCTCAGTGAAAGAACCAAGGAGCGCATGTTCGGAAGTAAAGAGACGCCGCTCGCTTCCTATTACCCAAAAGTCTTCATGCGCAAAACGGGTTTAGCTCTGGGGACCCTCGCGAAGCCAGATGAGGACCACCTGCGGTTGAGACACCTCCGGTCCCACGAGCGTGGCGACTCATCGCAGGACCACGTTTACACCACGGACTTTGACCTGGATAGTATCCCGGAGGCAAATAAAACGTACCCACCGGACCAGATCCAAGAATGTTGAAAATGCATGTTCAAACTGAGGCCGGCGCCCAAAGCATAACTATACAATCATCTTCACCTGTGGAGTGAAAAGATCTTGATAAAAGGTGTGGTGGTTTCGATTGGAGGTTTGGCATGACAAATTTTTCATCGTGAGACAGAGACGCTACTTCTGTGCATGTACATGATCCCAGAATTGCGTGCCAACACTGCACTACCGCATTGCGTTTAGCATGACAACTCTGCGTCTGAAGTGGGTTAGTTCTTTGACGGGATAGACAATGAAAACTTCATATCCCGGGTGAAATATGAAGGCCGTGGCCGCCGCGGGCGGTTGTCGCACGACGACCAGTGTTGGGAAGACATTTTTGCGGACCCTCGAGACCCCAATACATAGACGCACAAGCGTCCGTTACAGCCAGGAGTTCGCCATCTTGGAATCCCCCACGCTGATCACCCTGCTCAAGTGCACGGTCGAATGGAAAAATTTTTCGCGGGAGGAATTGAGGCGGATTCAAGCGGATTCTCGTTCCGATCTTGCTTCAGAACACAACCCTGACCCGAGACGCTGGAAACAGCAAGGCTGGACCTGTGGGGCGCAGATTTGCCATTGGGAAGATGGAAAACAGGACCGGTTTTTTATCAGATAAAGAACCGAGCATATAACTCCAATAGTATTTAAATTTATTCTCTTGTTGGCTGTTCATGACTGATGTGTTGCACGACCGTGATGTATGAGTGTGCGCTGTTTTCAGTAATGTGTGTGTATGATTTTTTACGATAAGTGCGCAAGTGCCACCCCTCGTATCTCTCTCGATGTCGTGATGTAGTCCATGTATGATTCTGATTTTAAGAAGTTAAAGTTATAGATACATACGTACGTCTCCTACAAAAATTAAAGATTTTGGATTCTCTCTTTGTCTCGTATTCGTAAGGCAGATTTTTTGGCTAAACAACGCGCACACCTAGAAGTGGAAGACGAGTTCTTGGTGGTCGTTATTTGTTATAACATCTAGCATTTTTTGAACCGGCCGGAAGACGTGTCGCAGAAAAAATGTATGCAAGGAGCCGGCGTGGTCGGATGGAAGTTTTACCCGACCACTTAAGACGTGGTCGGTCTAAGAACCTGCTCCACCGTGGAACAGGTTCTTAATACCCGACGTGTGTCTACAACTTTGCAAGAAGTTTTGACACCGCAACCGCTCCTGTCCGGAAATTATAAGCAGCACAAGATTCTATTTACAGTAAATGGCTCAGGACTAGAGCGGCCATGGATGAGGGCGTGGTACTTACTAATGGCGCTTGTTTTTGAATGCCAGTGGCAAGAGGCGACGCCAACGGCAAGCTCGCCACTGGTACTAGCCGCCGACTGCTAAAGCGGGCGGTGAAACTACGTCACTGGGGGCGCAGAAGCGTTGTCGACTACTAGTGCTGCAGAGCAATTTACTGCCTTGGACTTACCCTAGAGTATGCGGGAGACTATAACTCCGCTCACCTTTATAACCGCACGACGGCGCGTGCGCGTCATTCTATATATGAAGGGAAGTGGTATTGTAATCCTAGATACTATGTGGTGTCAAGAAGGCTTCTGATGTTCCTCGCCAGAGGATAGGGATGATTGTCGTCCATAGTCCTCGTCATCATGTGCACCCAGTGGTATCGCACTCTATTTTAGACATTTTTCTATTTCTTCTCAGCGGGTCCTCTCAGCGCCCACAGCTATTCCTATTTTGCGACTCAGTTCGCAAAAGTAAAAAATTCTTGGACGCCCCAAGCGCACCAAGCTGGTGGGGTCAAAAATTGTTGTATCGTGTTCCCGTGAGCGCCGCCGGGTAATATGTACTTTTTTGTATAATTTCCAAGTAAGTGTATAGTGTTTTTGCTTATTTATCGTGTACAAAGCGGCGGGTAATATGTACTTATTGGTGTCGAGAGCAGCGCAAGTAAGTGTAAGCGTTTCCTTGCTCGGTGCATCAAATTGAAAATAAGTTCAAGCGATCCTCTGTTACAAGCAAAATCAAAGCTCTTCGCATGCAGTGCTCAGTTCCAGCTCTGGTCAACACACTCACACCACGAAGATCCTCAGGAAAAAATAAAGCCTACAAGATCTTCAAGCGGCGGGGCCTGATCAACGTGTAGAAAATTTTGATCCCCGTGCAGATCGGATCTGCAAGTTCTTTTTCTGTCATTAATGAAAGACTCAAATTCCTCGATCCACCGTCCAGCGATCTGCCTTGCCATAGTTTTTCATATTCTTTTTGAAATCCAAATCCTACTGGCTTTGATGGTCGAGTCGACCGCGCTATTGATATATTGCTGTAACTACATCAACCTGTTCCTCGCTTCTAGAAGAGACGAGGGCACTTTATTACTACTTCTTATCTCGGATCACAATCACTTTCTCGCACTCGCTCAGATAGAAGATAGATTCTGTAGGTCTAGGCTTATCCTTTTTCTGGGCCCAAGTTCGCACCTGCAACCGCTCAACTTCCATTGAAATCTGTTCCATGATCCCACCTGTGACTATTCCTATTTCACAAAAAATCAATAAAACCCAGTATCGAAAATTTCCACAGTGTATGTGTTTGCAACAATGAATTAGTTTTAGCAAGTCCGTCCAACATAATTTTTTTGCTTCGCATTTCTCTATAAAGTAAGAGTACAGTGGAAATTATTCGTCACAGAATAAAATTATAAAAAATAAGTTTCGACAAGAAGCACGCAAGAGGAGGGTGAAGTAGAGTACATACAACAATGAGCGCCAGCCTCTTTTCATCAAGGACAAAATGGGGGCTTGTGCTGTTCCCGGTCTTTCTTGTGCCGCACCTCCTGCCACCTCCCGGAGGTCCTCTTTCTTGTGCCGCGTCTCCTGTTGTACCAGCCCGGTGGATTGCCACGGCGGACCTGCCAGCCGCTTTGGGTATTTCGATTCATGACTGGGACCGGCTGCCGGAAGTCGCTCGGGAAATCGCGAAAAACCTTGCGGGATCCGACCACGGCGCGTTGCGGCGATTCGCCTCTGCGGTTCGCACCGCTGCCGGGAGCGCCCACGTGGATGCGGGGGACGTGGTCGACAAGGTGAATCTCTCCCCGAAAGCCCTTCAGGCCTGGAATAGCCACTACCAGCAGATGAAAAAAAGTCTGTGCAGCTACCACGTAGCAGTTTCGACTTCTAGTGCGGATCTGGATACCAACATCCACGTGTGCAGCGGCAAATTGCCATTCGTGAAAAACTATGGGTTGCAAAAATGTCTGGGTCTGGAAGGTTGGAACTTGTAATGCTGTCTGCGGATTCTAAAAATATCTGTGTTGCATGAGCAGCAACAGGAGTCAGTTCTTGGCAAGCGCAGAGGGCATTTCTCATGCGTGATTAGCATCAAGAAGCTCTCAAAAAATCTGTGATGCTAGCACCAGCATCACAGACCTCACGGGTCATGCAAAATGTGCATCACAAGTCCCGATTCTTCCAGACCCAGACATTTTTACATGTGATAAAAACCGAAACCTCTTCCAAGACTGGTGGCGATGCTACGCGGCGCGGCGCCTCATCTACCCGTTGACGGGCCGGCACCTGCGGCCCGATCCAGCTCACGCGAACGTGATTGCTGTGGCGTGGCAGAGGGCATCCGAGTGCCTCGCAGCGGGGAAATTAATAGTCCCGGCTGGTGCGCAGCACATCAATGGTGCGCGGGATAGTTTCTTTTCGGCGTCGGAGGTCGTTGCAGAGTCTGGCCGCTCATCCTTTTCAGAGAAAGTGAGTGCTTCTATGGAAAACAAAAGGCGAGAAACCATCACACGACGACCAGAAAAAGAGGCTGCAGGAGCTCCGGCATTGCTCAATACGAAAGAGAACCGCTTCGAGATTTTACTGCAGAAAGAACACGAGGAAGACCACGGGGACCAGCACCAGAGGACGACTTCGCGTTTTTGCAGTACCAGCGAAAATGAGGGGACCGCGAGTGATGCCTTTGGTACGGCGGAAACAAGTAGGGATGGAGCTGTAGTTGGACGTCGCGTAAAAAAGCAGGCAAAAAGTGCAGAAAACCGAACGCGAAACGTGGTAAAAAGGACTGAGTCAGCAATGCCGCCGGGAAAATCAAGTAGAACGCCAATCATTGGTGCTCAACAGCAGGACGTGAGTGATGAAAAAAATGCCTTCAGCATCACCATCACAGGACGCGACGGCCAGCCCTTTTCTGATACAAAGAGTAGTGGTAGTCTTATCCAGTGCAAATATGTCTGGGTCTGGAAAAGTGGAGCTTGTGATGCATGTCTAGCATTCATCCTGAAAAATGATCTGTGTTGCAAAACGATAGCCAGCATCAAAGGCGTTACTTTATTGTCGTGCAAAGACGCAGTTTGTCTTTGTCATGCGTGCTACGTTTACGTATCAGACGGCGTCATAGACTTCTCATGCTTGGCTGCCCTTGAAATAAGTACCAGACCCATCCATGATACCTTCACATCACGAGTTTCCACACCTAGACCAGCACATATTTGCGATGCATAAGTCGTTTCAACAAAGACCTCAAAGAGTGGGTGCAGGGAGGGAAGTTGAAGGCGATGCCCAGCTGTCAGGCACTTTTTGCCAATAAGAGCGTATCAAAAGGAAAAATCCCCCATCCCACATCGACACGAAGTTTCTGATGCTGGATTTGCGTACACAAATTCAATCTATCTTGCGGTAAACAGGCGCAGCCTGACTCTCGTCCTGTTTGGAAGCGTAATCAATGGTGTGCCTGTTTATAGCATGGGAGAGGCCTCCTGCTCTAGAGGCCAGTCCGCATGACATAACGCCCGGTATACTTATTGTGGCCGCGCATATCCCGGCAATTGCCTTCTTGCGTGGCAGAAATGTTTCGTGGCCACAAATCTACTGCGTCGCAAATTTTCAGAAGGATGTCTTTTCAATCTGGGCCTGGGGAGGGGTGATTTTTCCTCACAATAAAGCACACGGGCTCGCGCGCACCTGTATCGGGCGTTGGGGCGTGACTGGCTGAGACGCCGGGGACCGCAGTTCCTGAATTACGAGCTTGAAGCGCTGCGGGAAATGACGCGTGCTGTGGCAGCATATGGCAGGGACGCGAAGAACTCCATTTCTCCCGCCCTGGTTAATGCAGAAGGACGGCTCAGCGACTTGGTGAAGACAATGCGCAAGGAACAAGTAGCCAGGCAGACAGCGTTCTTACGCCCTCGAAGTCATGCGCCCGTAGTTTCTCCTGAGGCCCAGCGTCAGGCTTCTCGCGAGTGGCGCGACAAGGTGATTTCGGAGATGGGTGCGGTGAAAGATGTCGTACGCGCATCGGAGCTTGCAGAAACGGAGGCGCAGAGCCGCATTAACGAAAATTGGAAGGCGTGGATGTATACACATGTCGAACAGCGGAAAACCGTTGCGGAGCAAAACACGTTTGCAATGCTATCTGAAGCTGGTATGGAAGCGTCAGGTTTGAAATCGTCAAAGTTGGAATAATTTGTGATGCATAAAATGCGACACAGAAAGTGACTCTATTGCAGAGGACCCACGGGAGGTAGATTATAGTCCTGGTAAGGGTCAAAAGTTGGACTGCTAACTAGCATGACAGAAGGCAGCTCTTTTGCCCTAAACCGCATGACAGACTCGCTTCCGGGACCGGGAAGATTTGTCATGCACCGACTACAAACTGTAGGTCTAACCGGTATGCGTTTTATGCATGACAAACTATTTCAACTTTGACGATTTCAAACCTGACACATCCATAGCTGGCCTTGAGCTTTTAGAGGAGCCGGAGCGGTACATGCAGGAAGGCGCGCTCGAGTATGTCGCTGTCATCGACCTACTGACAAAGAATCATAGCCGCCAAACTGTGCCTACCCCGGAGCAGCTGGTAGCAAATCTGGAGTTGGTGTGGCGTTTCTATTGGTTTTCCAGCGCGGCGCCATTGCACGCGCGACCTACCACGGGGCAGCCCCGCTTCCATGTTTTACAGTTGGAAGCGGCCGCGGCAACAGCCCTCGAAATTCAGACGCTGACTCAAGGCACTGCTTTTGATCCGCGGCTGGTCACTCTGCTTCGGGATTTCTTCGAGGCAGCCCAGATCGCTACGTATTTGGCGGAAGAAGCAGAGCTGGCCAGGTTCTTTGAATTTGACAAGACCTCCTCCGAAGCGACATTATCAAATGCAAAAATGTCTGGGTCTGGAAGGTGGCAGCTTGTCATGGTAAATCTGAAGCATGCAAAAATCTGTGTTGCATGAGTGCCAAAAGCTGTCCACTTTTGACCAACATGGAAGGGAGTTTCTCATGCAGGATAGGCATGGCAGAGACCTCGCAGATTCTGTCATGCTAAATCCCACATTCCATTTCGTTCTTTCCAGACCTCATGGGTTAAGGTTATGGAAAATCTGCTGCGTGACAAGTTTACACTTTTCCAGACCCAGACACTTTTGCACTTGATAGACAACATGGACGCGCGACGAAGTTTGGGAGGCGGCGCGCGGGATGCTGGACGATTGGTTTGGCCAGCAAGATACTGATACTGAGCATCCTGATACAAAAAAAGTAAATGTAGAAAATGGCGCTTCGTCGCATAATGATAATATGAAGCAACTGCGACGAGAGATGTTGCAGCGAGCTATCATCAGCGGCCAACGCAGTCGGAAGCAGCTGCCAAAAAGGAGAAAGAGACCAGAAGGGGAAACTTTATCTCGGGAGGACGTCGCAAAAATGGGAGCAGCTCCAAAAACTGTACCTACGCCACACGTCAACACCGCAACTCCTGTCGCGCCCCCCGTGGTAGAAGCAGAGAGGTGTGGCAGGAGCTTCTGCTGGACCCGATCCAGAAGGTCCTACCGCTTTCCGAATATCGGAGAACTACGCGAGCGGGGTGAAGCAGCGGGCCTGGTGAGTAGGGGCGCATGCGCCACGAGGACTGGCGCCGCTGACCCTGCAGCTAAGGCAATAGCAACGCGTCTTCTTGCTAGAGCCCTCGAAGCTGTGTGGATGCGAGTGCGCTTGGAGGAACGCATGGCGGTGGATGTCAGCGAAGTGTTTCGCATTGCCATGCCGAACAAAAACGAGACTGAGTACGGGGCCGACTACAAAACTGTGCTGGACGAGGCGCGCAAGGAAGTGCTGAACTCTGACTACTCCGACGCGCAGTGGAGCTTTACCACCTATAGCGTCAAAGGACCGGGAATACAACTACTATCAACCACGACAACACCAACAGCAACTGCCACAGGAACAAGGCCCGCCACTTCAGGGAAGAGCAAGAAAGAAGATGAAGGCGAGCTATATTCCTGCCAGGAGGTGGACAGAAACAAAATTTATTCGCTAAAAACGAGGCAAAGAGAGGGGGCGCAGAACTACTTGATGCCCAAAAGCACCCTGGCGCGGTATGCCATTCTCTCGCGGCTCCCCCCCTCCATGCACGACGCTTGCCAGCACTTTTTGGAAAACAAAGCCGACCAAGTCGAACGCATCAGGGCCGGCAAGGAAGAAGCAGATCTTCGTGAAGATGTGCTCTACTCGCGGGGGCCACCTCCGCCTCCGCCTGCTGCCAATACTACACGACCAGGTTTCCGAAGGGTGCAGCAAGTCGTCGCCGACTCGGATTCTGACCTGCTTCCTGAAGCAGAAGAGGAAGATCCTCTTCTGGACCACGACGAATATTTTTCCAGCGAAAGCAGCGGCACGAGCAGCACGGCCGGAGAACAACATCAGGAGCCTGATCTTGTTTATGTTTCCCCTCCAGCGGTGCCAGAAGAAGAGATCCGGCTATTCAGATCCGCGCACGACGAAAAATACATCAGAGCCGCGGGCGCCGTGGTGGAACAGCAGAAGCGCGCTACGCATTGCAAATAAGTCTTTAAGGTGTGTATGGTTCTACTCAGAAGTCGTCCTACCTGTGAAGTAGTGGGCGAACCGTTACAGTTGAATTTCTATGCATGATGTCGTGTCTATTCATCGACATTATCCGTTGTTGTAGTCGTGGTCGTGGTGGAGCATAGAGCTTTTAGTATTGGTTTTTCTCGATAAACCTAAGTGTTGGCCTAAGTGAATCCTAAGTAAAACCGAAGTAATCCCGAAGTCTTTTTCCGGACTCGTGGGCGACGCAGAACCGCGGGAAAGTGGACCTTAAGAGGGCTCCAGCGGAAAGGAAAATCCCGTGGAAGCAAAACAAGTTGGGGCGTATCGGCGCGGTGCAGGTACGTTCCGGCGCGCAAGATTATTGGGACCTGCTTAAAGGGAAAAAAATGACAAGCGGCGTCCTGTTTGGCCGCGCAAAGCAGGGAAAAATGCCGCCGGGACATAAAAAAAAAGCCGGGGCACGAAAAAACTCGCGAAACTAGCCAAAAAACAAAAGGCGTGCGCAGCGTGGAAGGTGCTCCGCGCGGCTTTGTGGGCGGCCGCCGGAGCTTGTGGGTGCGCCGCGCGCTGCCCCGCCGGTGCCCCCGGCGCTTCCCGCCTGGAAGCCATTCTGTGCCGCTTTTTTGTGTCGAAAATTAATAGCAAAAAAGGTCGCAAACTGAAGAAAAAAATTTGCAAACTGAGGAAAAAAGGTCGCAAACTGAAGAAGAAAAGCCGCAAAGTGAAGAAAAAAAGTCGCAAAGTGAAGAAAAAAAGTCGCAAACCGAAGAAAAAGGCGGGGGCGGAAGGGCGCAAGTTACGGGGGCGCCTGCCGGGCGGCCTCGACAAGAGCCCGCGGACGCCGCCGCCACCGGGCCCCGCCCCCGGGGGGCGCCGGGGCCTATTCATCGACATTATCCGTTGTTGTAGTCGTGGTCGTGGTGGAGCATAGAGCTTGTTAGAGCGCATCAGATCTTCTTCATCACGCCGATGTGCGAATCAGAACAAAGGAAGGCCTCGCTTTTCGTTGTCGCTGTTGCTCTTTCGCACAATCTTCATTATATGCAAAACAATTTATACACGAGGACTACTAACTTCTTGCAGCGGCGCATCTACATCACAGGACGAAAGGCGGGCATGCAAGACAGGCATTTTTACTTCATGATCCAAGTCCATAGCCATACATATTTGCAATGCATACCCGTCCGACTTTTGTTCAAGGAGGCCGATGCCTTGCTTCGGGATTTGTCCAATTTTGCTCAAGGGTGAACGTGGAGTCCCATTGGGGAAGCGGAAGTGGAAGCTGCAGACCCTGACGACCCAACACAAAAATGATATACAGTTGTAAACAAAAATATTAATCCCGCTCTCGTACCCCTTTGCATCAAGGCGGTAAGTACGCTACACCACTGCATTTTTATTCGGGAGCGCTATTAGAATGAACAATGAAACTACTGCGCTACGCTCAAATGATGAACTTTTGCGTTTTGTTGCTGATTTTCTAGAGAGCTTACAGGAGGAGCAGGAGCTAGGCTACTGTGTGAGTGCTCAGACCACCTTTGTTTTTGATGTCGCAGTGCACGCTGCTCCCCCCGGGGCAGGAGTTTGATGATGATGATGATGATGTTGCAAAACGGTGCATAATTCGGATGAATGAATAAGTTTTCAGAAAAATTAAGCTGCGCGAAGATAGAAGTTCGTTGTAGGACGATTCAGCACTTCTAAAAATTAACATTTGTGTACCATTTTAGGACTTTACCATTTTAGGAAGTAGCTCTTCATATTTTTGTGAGCATCATCTCTGCCGCCGCAAGGAACTCTCCGCGGTTTTTGGACGAATAAAAAAGATAGATTCCAAGGTCAAGAAATAAACGAGAAGCACTCAACGGAAAAAAAGTAAAAATGAAGTGTTAGACGAACGTGTCCGTTTACGACAAATTGAAATTAAAACAGAACTAGAAATCCCGTTCTAGAAGTACCTCAACCCTCTATGCTGAAGAGAAGATCCTGCCTCTATGCTGAACAACAAACCACTCGTCCGGAGGTCACATTCTCGTTGTAAAATGCAAGAGTAGAAAATCATGACACCACCTTCGCAGAAGCGAGACGAGGGCGAAGGGCCAAATCGAAGAACACAAGACCAAGAGGTAGTTGTGATTGGCAACCGATACTAGAAGAACAAGAAGCCTGTTCATCAATACAACAAGGCCCTCCATTTTTCTGGCTTCCTGTTGTTGTCAAACTAAGTTTGTTTTTGTGCATCTGGGTTCTACTGTCATCTACATCAATTATGTCGGTCCAGTAGAAAGAGAACAAGGTCCACTCAACTGTCCGTCCTCTCCAACGTGTGTTCACAAGCACTTGCGTGTTGAGCTGCCGTGGCCAACCTGCTACAGCTAAGCAGCTATACCGTACTCTAAATATTTCTCATCTCCACTGCAATAGAATTGAGTTCGTCATCTCCGAGTTGTTGGCAGTAGTACCTGTATGCTCTTGCTTCGAGCGGTCGATATTGTCAACCGTAGTTGTCAAGAACAAAATTATTTTGCTGCAACATGTTTTTCGGAGGACTCGTTTCCGTTGTGTATAATTTGTGTACTTAATAGCGTCGGTCGTCCATACTTCTAGTTGACCACTTTAGCAGGTCCCATTCCCAATCGTAAAAGATGACAACGAGGAGCAAAAATCCCATGTGTTCTGCGTGAAGAACAATCCCGTTACAGTCTGTGAATTATGCGTTGTGGCATTTTTGGGTGATTTTTATGAAGAACAAAACATATAGAAAATTCTAACCCACGACCATGCCGATTCACAACAAGTATCATGTGAGCAGTACCCTCCAAGTCGGACTGGTCGTCGTGCTGGCGAACAAGTAAGTGCCAGCACTCGTTACTTCTCGGTTAATATGTCTCCTGCTGCACAACACTACTAGGAAGACTGCGCAGCAAGACCAATCGTGCTCCCCACCACGTCGAGAGTCGTAGCTTGCGGGCTGGAACTGCTGGTACAGTCGTGCTTGTAGGCCGCTCATCTGAACGAGGAGAACAAGCCTGGTTGTTGTAGTTGTGGCAGCTCCTGGTGGTCCGCCACCAAGTTGTACGAACTTTGAGAACCAGGAGAACGAAGCACAGACTGGCAGTCGAGAAGAGCTATCGACGATGGGTGGGTGTATTTCCGACCTTGATGGCACCAACGAACGGCGGCGGTACCAGCGGCAGCAGAACCAACAGCAGGAGGTGATGCTGCTGCAGCCGGTGGTGGACCAAAATGGCAACGTGATTGGGCACAACCAAATTCCAGGCAGGATGACCCCCGACGGCCAGGTGGTGCCGCTGAGTGGCGGGGGGCAAATACCACAAATGCAGGTGAGCATATAGCACTTACACGTTGTAGTTTACTATTTAACACTACAGGCTCGTCTTTGACTTTGATTGCTCGTTGTAGAGGTTCTAGAGCGGTGATGTTCGCAACTCCTCTTCAGGAAGTTGCATTCGTAGTTTGTTTTTCTTGTGACGTGGTCATTGACTGTTGCCGCTAGATGAAAGAACGTGGGACGAGTAAAACATTTTTTTCTCTTTCTACAGTCGCAGCAAGTCCCCATGTCGTCGGCGGGTGGTCAACAACAGCACAGCAACATCAGCCCGCAAGGCCAGCCGATGCAGCAGCGTCCATCGGGGTACGGCAATATGCCAAACTACCAACAACCCTTTCCGCAAGGAGGGCACGCACCGCCTCCGTTGACCGGGCGGCAGAAGGCGCTGCTAATCGGGATCAATTACCGAGGCACGCGGGCAGAGTTGATATGGAATGCATAATATGTATCTAGGTCTGGAAAATTGCGAGATTTGTCATGCTGATCTGGTATGGCCTTTAAATCTGTATTGCGTAGGGCCATCGAAACAGCCTCTCTCGGTCTCGCCTGTCATGCAAAAACGCAGTTTCTCATGCGGAATACGAAGCACAGAAGCACGAAAAAACTTATCATGCTTGGCGGCGCATTACAGTGCATTTGTTCTTGACTGACTTGCATCACAAGTTTCCAGACCCAGACATGTTTGCAATCCATAGCTGAAGGGCTGCATCAACGACGTGCAGAATGTGTACCGGCTCCTTATCAAAAGGAAAACAAAACCCCCCTCCCCATATCAAAACGAAATTTCTGATGCTGGATTTGCGTACACCGATCAACCTTGTCTTGCAGTAGAGGACTGCAGGCCCAGACTAAGCCTGAGCGGGGAGGTTTTGGCCCAGGCGCTCAGCACGGCAAAAGCTTATGCTGTAGGCCCAACGGCATGACAATCCGCCGGCATAATGCGGGGGGCCTTCTGGGTTTGCTTTCTTGCAAGACAGACATGATTTGTGACCATAAACCAGCATCACAAATTTCCATCCAAAAGCGTGACTTTTCAGTATGGGAAGGGGGGATTCTTCCTCGCGATACTCCTCACCGAAACTTTCCGGTGGAAGACGGACCAAATCCGCGTTTTGACGGATGACGGCAGGGGCACCTTTGGCGAGCACCCCACGAATATCAACTGTAAAAATGTCTGGGTCTGGAAGAATTCATGTTTGTCATGCTTGTCTGGCATGACTCTTAAATCTGTCATGCACATTACCAAAGAGCCCCACTTTTCTGTCATGCAGAAACGTAGTTTGTCATGCAGAATAGGCAACACCTAGGAGCTCAGAAACTTGTCATGCTGAGCCAGCATTTGTAGCCTCATCATGAGACGCCACCCAGCATCACAAGTTTCCAGACCCAGACATTTTTGCATTTGATAACGAAGCGCAACATTCTCTCCGGGCTGCACTGGCTCACGCAGGACTGCAAGCCGGGGTATCCTGAGTAAAAACGTACCCACACCAGAGTTGTAATGCAAATTTGCAAAGACAGGAAGACTTGTAATGCGCATCCCCATGAGAGCCATTTCCAATCGTGTTTTGGAATTTGTGATGCTGTGAACACTACTCGTAGACCTGGACTCGATTTGTGTGAGCACCCGCTTTGACCTCCAGGCCTTTGATGTACCACGGTCAGGTACCCTGTACTCGGTCTCTGCGGGACCCCGTGTGGCTGTAGCCGTCCCTGCTTCACTGACCTAGGTCGTCTCTCGTGGTACTACTCGTACGTTGTACTTCGTAAAAATTCCCGCTAAGTTCCTCCATTTTCTTGATACTATGCCTTTGTTTCAACTGCAACCTTTTATTGGTTTTAGTAGGGCCTGATGCCACAAGGGACGAACTGCCCGTAGACCTCCGATGTGATGCTGTGAACAGGATGAGCAGATGAATCTGTGACGCGGCTGCACTTGCTAACCTGCACTACACTGCAGAGCGCAACTTGTCATGCGTGACTCACAAAACTCCTAAATTTGTGTTGCAAAATCCCCATCCTGACTCTGGTGTGGGTGCGTTTTTACTCAGGATACGGGGGACGTGCTGTTTCTGCTGTACAGCGGACACGGCGCGCAACAGGAGGACCCGCACGGCTACGAAGAAGACGGCATGAACGAAACGATCCTGCCCTGTGACTTCCAGCGGGCCGGCCAGATATGACACTGCACAACTCCCCCTGCTCCCCGTCATTTGTATTGCATGAACAGCAACACAAACAGCAGCACACGTGAAGCCAGTGCATGACAAAGTCATGCGCCGAGTGTAGTACAGTTTCGGCCGCTCCTTCCGGAGTCTGTCATGCATAAATAGTGACGCAAAGAAGCAATTGGATTTGGGATTTTGCATGAGAAATGAGACCGAGGGGGGGTTGTGCGCTCTCATACCAGATTTCCGACGACCAGATGGCGGACATCGTGGTGCGACCCCTGCTATGCATTTTTGCAAAAATATCCTACTTGTACTAGTATGGATCGCATGACAAATTTTCGCCAAAACAAAATAGTACGCAGTTTGTCATGTTGAATCAGGTAGAAAGTCTAGATTTGTCGTGCCAGACTGCAATCAATCTGTAGAGTCGTGCGATATTTTTGCAGTGGATAGCTTCCTGAGGGCGCCAGGTTGACCTGTTTGATGGACAGTTGTCATTCAGGCACTGGTATCAAATGTAAAAATGTCTGGGTCTGGAAGCATGCAACTTGTCATGCTAAATCTGAAGCATCCAAAAATTAACGCTGGACCAGGCGGTGTCAAATTGAATTCAAAACGAATTCAAAATGAATTCAAAAAGTGAGCACTTTTGAAATGAGCCACAATCCGCGATGCCCTGGGCTCTCAGCGGTTGCTGCCCCGGCAGCTTTTGGCGACCTGGTAGCGCCGCTGCCTCCTGGCTCATTGGCTCGGGGGACGGGCTCAACCCGAAGGGCTGCTCCGCGCCGTACTCTCAGTGTTGCTGAATGATGACCGAGGGCCAGAGCGATGCGCTCTGATTCACTTTCCGGCATACGCCCGCATCGCCTGTGAAGGGCGGCGGCGCTCTGTCGTGGCTTAAAATTTCGCGCCACTATTGTGTAGCGCCTGTCTGACACGGGTGGCGGTCTAGTCATTCCCGCGGCCGGCGCTATTGTTGGCTTTGGCACTTCAGGCAGGAACGCTACAACTGGCCCGCACGGGCGCAGAAGGGGGCTGCGCTTGTTTGCGGCGCTAATTTGGGATCGGCGCAACAATTCTAAAGTTCATCGGGGAGTGGATCTCAATTTCAAACTCCATCCGATCGACCGGCCCCAATTCAAACTCCATCCGGACGACCGGCCCCAATTCAAAACCCATCCGGACGATCGGCCCCAATTCAAACTCCATCGGGGCCATCGGGGCAAATTCAAAACTCATCCGAATTCTGTCGGAATTCCGTCCGAATTTTGTCCCCTACTTGGCTTCTTGATTCGGACGGATTCTGACAGAATTCGGATGGATTTTGAATTGGTGGGGGATGGGATTTTGTGGTCGGGCCACCAGAGTTGTGCCTCCACTCGACTTCACCTACCGAGACTAGCCTGGGCTATCTTGGGTGGCTGACCGCATTGGGAATGGCGGCCGGGGATGGCCTCGCCCCTGGCGGCATTTTGTCCACTAGCGTCACATGCAATATGCACAGGCTGACTCGCTTGAGCGCTCGCCGGGCCAAGCCGCGACCCCGACACCGACGCCAGCCATGCTCCTAACCGCATAAGCCGGCCCCCGACGCTTCCCGGCATTTTTCTGTGGCTGGGCAGGGTCTTCTCTCATTACACCGGCAGCACCCCCCTGGCGCCGAGCCGGGTTTCAAGGTTCGCAAGTTAAGGCATGATAACAAACTTCGGCCGCCGGTCGAACCAAAGCCCGTTCGCCCCATTTCCCGGAAGTTCCTTCGCGGGGTTGGATCCCGTTGCCGTTTCGCGCCTGGTCCGCTGGACCAAGCACAGGGCGCAGCGTTCGTGTGAAAGCGGCTACAGGCCGTTTTCTATAGCTGTCGCGCGCCGCATTTGTTTCGCCCGATTCGCCCCCTCGGAGGGGCGTTTTTTTGAAAATGCCAACTTTTTGAATTCAGTTTGAATTCCGTTTGAATCACGATTACACTCTGAGCGGTCTAGAGTTAACCAAAAATCTGTGTTGCGTGATTACCAAAAGTCGTCCAGTTTTGACCAAGTCGGGAGGGAGTTTCTCATGCAGGATAGGCATGAGAGAGATCGCACAGAATCTGTCGCGCTAGGTCCTGCATTCCAGACCTGATGGGTCATGGAAAAGCTGCATGACAAGTCGCGCATTCTTTCAGACCCAGGGACATTTTTGCATTTGATAACTGGGCTGGATCTGCCTTGGACCTGGACACCAGGAAGGGGTACGTCGGAATTAAGCCGAAGTTGTAGATGCAAGAGAAGTTTTTCTTTTTTCAGCATGGCTCTGTGCATGACAAGATCATTTGGAATCCATTTTGCCTAAGTGCTTGTGCTATAGCGATTCTCCCGGATGTTGAGAAACAAAAAACTCCAGGTTGGCGAGAGGATACAAACCCATTTCACTCCCGCGGCGATGTGCAGATGTTCTCGGGGTGCGAAGACTCGCAAACTAGCTCCGATGGTATCGCGTGGAAAAAACAGAGTGTAAGGACTACAACCCTGACCGCCCAGGTCGGTACTATTATTACTCACGAAAGCATTCTGGGATTGGGAAGCGCAGTTGTTCGGAATTGTAGGCGCTACGTTCTTCCGGAAGGCGCAAAAGTGTTTGTCTTGAGAAAAGGCGCACTTTGTTATTGTTCTTTTTTGTTTTATTTACGAACGAAGCGGATCTGAAAATTCACCCATCTTCTCCCGATCTTCATGCCTCTCTGGTGGAAAGCTCCGGCTGCAAGAGAAGCTGGATCATGTATTTGAAAACGCGACGGGGACGCAGGGATTGTAGTACAACATGATTGAAGTTTTTTCCACGCCACACCTTGCGGGAGCTACTACGGACAGCGGGCCGGCGCCATGACCACGGCGTTTTGCGAGACTATGCGGAATTTCTACTCGCGCGGGAACGCGCTGACCTACGATGAACTGTTGCGGGAGCTGCACCGGCAGATGCGGCAGCGCGGCTTTTCCCAACGGCCCCAGCTGACCAGCAGCCAAGCGTTTGGCATGGACCGCATGTTCATCTTGGACTCCGTGACCATGAACACCAACACAGTCTACGGCCGGGTGTTCCGGCGAAAATTCCCCCCCAGGCCCCGGCAAATGGACGGCCCCTTGGCGGACATGCTGGGCATCGGCGCGGGCGTGGTTGGCGGCCTGATTCTCGCGGACTTGCTGTTTTGATAGTGATGACGATCTTCGCGGGAGGAAATCAACACGGCGATACCCTAAACCCTAAATACGGCGTTCTTGCTGAAAAGGTTGGTGGTGTCGTAGTAGTACAGCAGGAAAATTTACTTTCAAATGTCAATTGTGATGCTTCAGATGATCGCCTCTCCTGTTGTACGGCCTCATGGTACTTATCAGCGCGAAGAATTTCAACATGTATGATTGCTTGATGAAGAAATCGAAATGGAGAACGGGGCAGCGTAATGTGTATTGTTTCGGAACTAGATCAACTAGAGAAGAGAAAGAAAACAAGGGAGTTCTTGTGAACCTGAAAAACCAAGTGATCCAATCACGTTGGCGAGGGATACTGTCTCCTGTGTGTTCGGTTTATTGAGACACTGCGGCGTGGAGATTTTGTATGGCCTTCATATTTGTGTCGGGCCGGGTGCTGTGACCCGAAACCGTGACACCAGAAAGCCCCAGACGCGCCAGGTGTGTCATGTTGCGCGCCCCGTCGCCGAAGTGGTCCGCATTGAGCAGCAAACAGGCACACAATAAAGCTCAGCACAGCCTCAGGCTGCCGGCGTGGAGTTGAGAAGGTTTTGCGCTTCATGTGTCTAATGATGCTCTGAGAGTGTTGAGAGATGAAAGGGCGAGCCTTTTTATTTCACTCGGAACAGCAAATCTCACGAGCGAAAGCCGTCTTCTCGCGGTTTTAACTATGTGGAAAAACAAGCACGCACAGTTTCTCGTTTGAAAATGTGTCTAGGAGAAGAAGTGCGAGCGAAAACGGAATACAATAGCACAGTTGTCAAGGTCGTTTTTACATCACAGGACTTCTAAAAGTCATGGAACAATTCGGTGGGTCCTCCGGCTCCAGGGCGACAACAAAGAAAACCGTGACCCTCGGCACCAGCAGCCACAAGAGCCCCATATTCTCAAATGCCTCCTCGCAGCAATCATCCGCGAGAGGTGGACCACCACAACTACACCACGCCCACTTTCCTGCCGGCGGTACTACGACAGCCGCGTCTTCTAACACCAGCAGCGCTCGAGGTGGTGGAATGAAGATGAGCAGTAATTTCCCCCCCTCTTCGTCTTCCTCCCACCAGCACCATGACAACAACACCACCAACCACTCCCACTCCTCCACCCGTCCCGCGCTGTTCACCGCCACCGTCTCCCGGAAGCGCGCGGAACAGGATGCGGTCTTGTTGCAGAACCGGATCCAGCTGCTAAGATTGGAGGAGGAGAAAGCGATTCAAAAGACGAAGGAAACCGAGAAAAAGGCGGTGGACATTCTGAACCTGCGGCTGCGGAACCAGATATGACGGTGCACAACCCCCCCTGCTGCTCCCCCTCATTTGTCATGCAAAATAAGTACTTAATCCGCCCTTTGCCTGTTACCACTGCTTGCATGACAAGTTATGCTAGCCCAAATAGCACTATACTCTAGTGCAAATTTGTCATGTAAAACCGGCATCGTTGCTGGTGCTTGTATTGCCGTTCATGCAATACAAATGAGGGGGAGGGGGAGTTGTGCATTGTTATACCAGAAACGGTTGGACGAGAAGAACGAAATCGAGACTGAGGAACGGATATGCACTGCAAACAATGTATTGGTCTGGAAAGTTGTGATGCTAATGTTGGAATGATGCGAAACCTGTATTACGGGGCCGCGCATGACAAGTTTCTGAGCCAGCGGCTATGTCTAGCGCCAACCGCATGACAAAGCGCCTTTTTGCATGACAACGAAGTGGCACTGTAGCACAACAAGCATGGCAGACTTTTCAAACTTGTCGGCCAAGCATCACAAACTTGCATTCTTCCAGACCGCCCAGACATATTTGCAGTGGATAACGAAAGACGAAGGAATACCAGAAGTCGCTCGTGCAAAAACGGAAGGAGGAGAACGTGAAAAATAATAGCAAAGCGGTCGGGCAGGATCTGCAGCGCAAGAAGCAGGACTACTTACGATCCGTGGAAGAACGGAAACGAGCGGAGCTTGTGCGAAAGCAGGACGCGGAACAGTACAGACTGGAAGCGGAGGAGACGCGACAGAGAGTCAGGAGGGAGCGGTAGGAAGATGTTGCTAGATTCTTTTGCGGCTGTGTACCTTCAATGTGCATGACAAAGATCTCACTGATCCAACAGCATGAAGATGATGATGATGATGATAAAGTGCAATACAAATCCACAGAAGAACTACACTTTCAGGTTGATGAGCCAAACGAGACAGCAGCAGGCTTTGGACGCGAAGAAGGGCATTGGCGCTATGGAATGCCATGAAATTGCCAATGATCTTCCACCGTCTGAAATTATTGAAGATGTTTGGCATAGTACATGAGTCGATGTCAATCGCACCTCCAGCCATAAAGATCAATGATGACAAGTTTATTTCGGTTCTTGCGCTCTGTACTGGGAGACCCACTCGCGATCGCCATTCATCCTCGCTTCAAGCATGATAATGCCGCATCTTCAGGAAAAGTTCAGTCGCGTGAGCATCACTGGCATAGAAATTTTTACGGCCGATAAGCTCGAAGATCTTTCAAGAAAAACTCGAACGTGAATTGGAAATGAAAAAACAGAAAGAGGACTTGATTCGAGGTACTTTTTACTCTGATGCTTTATTTTCATGTGTGAATGATACATGTAAAGCAGAACAACAACAATCTTTGTCATGCGTTGCATCAAATCCCATGTCAATTGTGTGGCAGCTGTGTAGCTGCTACACGCGATCTTCAGCAAAAGGCACCCAAGAAGCGAAATTCTTGACGATCGCAACAACAACAACAAAAAAATCCGCACCGCTTTTTCGTCCTGCCGGGATTTTTGGTCGGCTCGGTCGTTCCTGCTAGAAACAACATGATCAGAGATATAGATCATGCCAAGAACATCTTCCCCCACTAATCGTGATCGAGGACGAGGAGATCTGATCAGTAAAATCGGTTCGTCGAGGAGATGCAGCTCTTCCTACTTCGCCTTCCAAGGATGCTGTTGACCACGCCGGAAAAGTACTAGTAGAGCGAGGTTGCTTTTCTTCTTCACGACTACCAAGGACGGCGAAAAGTTGCACGTACGACCTGCCAGGAAAGAACCGCAACACTCCACTCAGGAAGCGCCATCAGGACGAGCGGTCGTGATCACGGGAAAAAGAGGCCGCTTCAGGAATCCCATCAACCCTCCAGCAACATCTTCACAACCTCAGGAACATCAAAAGGACAACTCAAACTCAGGAATTATGTGGAAGCACGACAGGCAGCGGGACGACCATGCAGATATATATTCACCAGGATCAGAAATGCAGCCTGCTCCGTTGTGCATCCACATCTTGCTACGTACGACCTACTCGGGATGAAACGTTGCGAACCCGAACGGGCGACCTTGATACAAATAGTGGCCGCGTGACCAAAAGTGATCACAATCCTCGTCCACGAAAATTAATAACGAGGAGATCTTCACATTGATTATTGCACGAAGATGATTTATTTTGTTCGGTTCGTATGAAACAAAAGCAAAACAGCACCACGACTCAAATGAAAATTTACAGCGATGGAGCGCGAAGAGCTTTCCCTGATCAAGAAGTTGCAGGAGACCCAACAGCGACAGCAGGCTGCGTACGAAGTTCTGGAGGACATCGTGAGCCAGCCACAGTCACGGATGAGCTCTTCTCGGTCGGATTTCAAGACAGATCGCGGGGGATCTGGTGACCATGGAGGAGGTTCTTCAACGGGCGTGAACGTGAAGCCTCAACATAGCGGCTTGACTTCCAAACCTGGCGGCGAAAGTTACACGCGGTCCAGCAGCAAGGGCGTGGTCGAGCAGGAGATTCTGGACAAACTCAGTAAGATCCGGTCGCAGAGCAGCAGTCACTCCATCGCCGAAGAAAGCGGGTTTGAGGCGGCAACGCCCATGATGCAGCTAGGCGGGGCAGCCACAGACAACTACAACCTGCTGTCGGGGCAGACCCCGAATTTCTCCGACGCAGGGGACTATTACAACAGGTATTTTAGCTGTGGTTTGAGCGACGTTTTCTTTTTTGTGAGAGATGTTGAGAGGAGAACAAGGAGAGGATTCCGATTTTTGAAAGATAGTTTTCATCGATTCAGAGTCTCTCGGTAGATGCATGATTCTGGCACTGACGTTATCAAGAGCAGTCATAAGTGACACGATCGAGGAAGGACGTCGGTTTGGAACCACTACATAAAAAGTAATTGCAGTGCTTAACAAGAATAGCACTGAGAGTGATTGAAGATTCGGATTCCTTTTCACAATATATCACGAGAACCCCCATCAAACTTCTCTCACAGTTACACACCTCCTTCTGGCAACATCAACCTCCTCGACCCCGGCGCGGGTAACGCTGCTGCTGCTGCTGAGACGCGAAAAACACCAGCGGATCTTCACGCTGCAAGAAAGCTGGAATTGCCGCTGCCGAAACACCCGGAAATTGTGACGAATCCAACAACATCGGTCAATGACTCGGAGGCCAGTAGTTCTCAAAACATCAACTCTGCAATTCTAGGACAAGATCAGAGTGTGACAGACGTACAACTAGAGGAGGGAACGAGAAACAACAAGATAAAAAGTCGGTTTGATGAAACCTTTTCGGACAACGACGTTGCTGATGCTGATGACGTTGGCCATGGCCAGTTGTTTGGTCTAGAGGAGGGCGAGCAGGAGAAGATGACTTACCTCACGTCCGACGGCCAAAGGATCCAGATTGACACTGGCCCGGAGCTGCTGGACACGGGTCTGGAAGGATTAGAGGAGGACTTGCAACTGGCCATGGACTTGAACCACAAGTGACTGTGACCACATATTGCAGCACGACCCCATAATGCCGTCTGTGGTCACTCGCTCGTGCTGCCGAAGGAAGTTGTATTTGGAAGGACCAAAACCGCCGCTGGGCGGCTCATCTTCATCTTCACGTGCTCGAGCCTACTTCGCCGTCGATGTAGTAAAAAACTGTCTGTGAGTTGCTGGATTTCCAAACCTAATGAGAGAGCGAGTAGAGCAGGTATCTTCGTCGAGAAGAATGTCACAAATTCAAGCAAGTGTCGATGACAAATCTGTTGTATGTGGTTTCAAAGTTTCACAGAGGACAATATTGATTCATCTATATTTCACAGTTTCTCTCGTATACAGTAAATCGGTTTTTCACCGTCCTGCCCTAGTTCTCGCCGCGAGAATGCCTCAGTAAGTCGCGAGAAAGCTCAGTAGTGCTAGAGCTAGACGCCTTGTGTAGATGCTCGGCAAGAAGCAACTACAAAGGGACTGGGTCGCACTATTAGGCTAGGAAAGGACGAAAAGCGAAGCGAAAGATAGTGCCTAGATTGTTGCAAGATTCGAGGACCGCGCCGGATTACAGCGCAACCCGTCGAATTTGCTGACAGCAGGACTACGCCCAAAGACTGGGAAAAGCTTACGCAGACAAAGAAGAACAAGGAGCAGAGCAAGGGCCGTAGATATGTTTTTGTAGTAGAGGCATGAAAACATATGGCCACCAGCACCGGAAGCAGACCAGACCAGCAAGGCAGCAAGCACCACCGCGGAAACCGGCGAAGAAGACGAAGAAAGAGGCCCAGCAGTAGTGCTAGGCGCTTGCCATCGGGCAGGCGGGAACGAAGACGACGCAGCAAAAGGAGAAATCGCCAGTAGAAGGAGTGCGCGCTCGGGATCGAGGCGTAGGCGAAAGGAGTAGTAAGAGGGCGAGAGCTCCGCAGCAGTTGCGGACAACGAGCAGGCAAACGAAGAAGGACGCTCGGGGAAGAAAAGTTGAGTTGTGTTATCAGGATGTAGATGTAGACTTAGATGTAGGCGAGACTAGCTGTGAAATTAGAACTTCAATTAGACAGACTGAATATATCATGCTAGAAGTCAGACTATATTTTTTTAGGATAGGTCTCTCACTCTCTCTCAGTAATGCTAGCTGGACCACTATGACGAAGGAATACACATCGCGCCAACGTAGATAGAGATACTCCACTCATGGAGTTATAGAATTTAGTGGCCTTGTGTTCTCTCGAGTACGATCCAACGACCACTGCAAAACAGGATTGGGACTATTTCCCAACACTAGTTCTCGCCGCGAGAATGCCTCAGTAAGTCGCTCCGTCACGAGAATGCCTTGTCAACAGGCAGCACCGTTTTTTTGTGCCCTGAACGCATTCGCCCCTCGTTTTCTCTAGAACAGGCCCCCTGTTCCAAACATCTTATTCAGGAAGTCGGGGCTTCTCGAGATTTCCTTCAGAAGGGGACATCCCTTCTTCTGGGCTTTCCGCGTGATTTCCTTTGGGAATTCCCTTCTCCTGGGTTTTTCGCATGACTTCCTTTGCGAAATCCCTTCTCCATCTCCTGGGCTTTCCACATGATTTCCTTTGGGCAATCCCCTTTGCTGGGCTTTCCGCGTGATTTCTTTTGGGAAATCCCTTCTCCTGGGCTTTCCGCGTGATTTTCTTTGGGACATCCCTTTTCCTGGGCTTTCCGCATTATTTCCTTTGGGAAATCGCTTCGTCCAGGTTTTCCGCATGATTTCTTTTAGGAAATCGCTCGCCCCTGGGCTTTCCGCGTTTCTTTATAGGAAATCTCTTCCTTAGGAGCCGGCCGCTGATCTCCGCGTTAGCACGTAGTGGAGGCAAGCTCCTTCTGATCTTCACTGCGAAACAGAGCGGAGACGAGCTCGGTGGCTAAGGTTTGGGTGGGATAGGGTCTGTGATAAGTATCGGGGTTTCTCCTTTGATATGGATCAGAGGGTCCGCGATGTCGGACTTTTCTCCTTTGATATGGATCAGACGACTTTTCTCCTTTGATATGGATCAAAGGAGAAAAGTCCGGACTTTTCTCCTTGCAAAGGAGAAAAGTCCGCTGGATTGATACCAGAGCGAGCAGCTCCTGGTCCAAGTCCTTCTGTTTTTTTTTTTGATTGGACAGTTGCCATTCGGGCACTGGGCTGGATCTGCCTTGGACCTGGACACCAGGAAGGGGTACGTCTGCATTAAGCCGAAGCTGTAGATGCAAGAGCAGAAGTTTTTCTTTTTTCAGCATGGCTCTGTGCATGACAAGATCATTTGGTATCCATTTTACCTAAGTGCCGTCCTGCCCTAGTTCTCGCCGCGAGAATGCCTTGTCAACAAGTCACGTTGCAAACCCGGTTGACAAGGGCCGCAATATCATCCATTAATGTGAGCGGTTCAGTTTTCAAATTATAACGAGATGAGCGAACAGGAGTTCTCTCGCAGCAACATTGCAGCTCGCAAAAATCTGTCTGATTCTTGTTCTCGGCGGCATGTAACCAAGGCATCTCGTTGTCGTTCTCGGTCGTTTTTGCGCTTCATAGAGTATCACCCCCACGAGAGAAACGAGAGCGTCAAATCTTTTAGCGCCAAATCACGTAAAAACTGTTGCCGTTATGCATGGAAGTGAGAGCAGCAATATTGCGAAACATGCACGAGCGAAGATCGCGCAAATCGTTTTTGCAAACTCGCTTTTACATTGGCGGTCTACTAGCATGGTGTTGGACAGCAATTGCTACTTGATATGATAAGTGTACCATTTCTTCCGCTGCGTCCTTCCAAGAGCAAATTATTCCTATTCAGCAAATGCGAAGACTCCAGGGACGAAAAAGAATAGGAGTGAATCGCACAGGGACAATCTAAGGCTTAGAGTCGAACAGATTCAAATCATCAAGTGTCGTGACCTCTTCAGCAAACACGCTAAATTCATATCAGAATGTCAATTTCTAGTTCGAGCGAACTTCTTCGACTTCATTGGAAAACCAACACAGCAGCAGTTTTTTTCTTTCGTCCCCTGTGGCAGTTCGATTTCGTGTCGTTCTGCCGCGTTAGAAAGGATTCAAGACTCGACTTCGTCGACTAAAGTTTTCAACTCCTTGCACAGACGAGGAGGAGAACTATCTACTTACAACAACTCGAGCTGTTCTTCAGAATTATCCTTGAGCTTATTCTCCTAATTTTGATTGTTTTGTCTACGAACGAACTTGTGCTCGTGCTCTACTTTGTGACTATCATACAATTTTTATCCTGAGTAAAAACGTACCCACACCAGAGTCAGGATGAGGATTTTGCAACACAAACCTAGGAGTTTTGTGAGTCACGCATGACAAGTTTCACTATGCAGTGTGGTGCAGGTTAGCAAGTGCAGCCGCATCACAGATTCATCTGCTCATCCTGTTCACAGCATCACAAATTCCAAAACACAATTGGGAATGGCTCTCATGGGGATGCGCGTTACAAGTCTTCCTGTCTTTGCAAATCTGCATTACAACTCTGGTGTGGGTACGTTTTTACTCAGGATAATTTTACCACCTACAGAAGACGACGCCTTCGTCTTGCTTGAAGGGGATTGCTTTCTGAGTTTTCTCTTCCTGCTCGACGAGGCGATTCTTTTCTCTTCTTTCCTTTTCCGAAAGTTTCTGTTTGATACCAGCTATTGCTGCTTCTGTTTCCTCACTTGATTACTGAAATTGACTTCTACCCTGAAGAACCTGATTTTTAAACATAAAGATTTTGCAAAAATCATAAACAAAATGTTGAGTAAACTTTCCACTCGAGCTATTTTTGGCGCTGTTTATCTCTTGACAGCGCAACATCAAACGACCCTCTTCCAAGGAGCGCATGCGTTGTCCACGCAAATTGAGTTGCGGCCGACGAACCGCGAGCGCTCGCAGGCAACCGTTTCCGTTGTGCAGCGGGCGCAGAAGGGACGCGCAACGCCGCAGGAGATTGAGATGATGAACCAAGACAACATGATGTTCTACGGCGACATCGAGATTGGGACTCCGCCGCAAAACTTCACTGTCGTCTTCGACACGGGCAGCAACGATTTGTGGGTACAGAAAAATAGATTTCTCATGCGTGTCGTACAGTACCGTTTACATCTTTGAGTTTGAGAACAATGTCTTTACCTGAGAATAACGTATCAGGATGAAGGAGGAACAACCAATTGTACTCGACTACTCTTGGTGGGCATGTTGATGTATACATAGCGAAAAAAAAATGATTTAAAGGTTCCCGGCAAGCTCTGTCCGGATGCGTGCTGCAAGAACCACAAGGCTTTTGCGCCCTGGAAATCGATATCAAATGTAAAAGTGTCTGGGTCTGGAAGATTCTAAACTTGTATGTAGTGAGGTCACCGAACGGTTCTAACCAGGGAGTTTTTTTGACACCTCCCGTGAAAAACGACCGGCAGTCTTCAAGCGGCCGGAAGTGTTTTTGAGCATAAAAAGTTTTCACTTATCGAGCGGCCGGGGCGTTTGCGGCAAACAAGCCCGGTCGAAAACTATCGATTCGCACTTGATAAAACGACGCAGGGGAGCCGGCAAAAGGGGCGCCCTTCTGAGGCGCCCGCCGCCTTAGTTTCTGGCGATTTGGGGCGCCCAAAAAAGGGCGCGCAAAAAACGCGCCCAAAATCAGAACAGCGAAACAGCTTGGCACGGCCGCGATTTCGGAGCATTTTGGGCGGCCGCGAAAGCGGCCGCCTTTTCGCCGGTTTTAGAGCCTGGGAAGCTTTGCAAAAAGCGCCGGCGTGAAAAATAAAAACGCGAAAAATAAAAAGCGCGCCAGACGCGCAAAGCCAATCCGCATGCTATGGGCCCGGTTTTTCTTCGCTTTCTGGGCGGCCCCCGTGGCACCCGGATCGGCCCCATAGCATCGGGGCTGGCTTTCGGAAAGTAATTTTGGAAATGTGCCAAAATTTGCAACGTTTCCCAAGTGGCCATCATACCGTGCGGCATAACGTTACTCACGGAGGTATGACGAACCCATAAAAAGCAAAGCCGCGGCCAAGGCTGCGGTCGGCAAAAAAACGCCCACGACCTCACTACCCCCGCCCCAGCGGCTATATTTGGTAATGCTGTCTCTGGATTCTAAAAAAGTCTGTATTGCATGACCAGCAAAAGGACTCCAGTTTGTGCTACGTGGAGAGGGCATTTCTCATGCGGTAGAGGCACCATCACAAAGTCCGCTAGAAATCTGTGATGCTAGGGCATGCATCACAGACATCATGGGTCATTCAAAATATGCATGACAAGCCTGGCAATCTTCCAGACCCAGACACTTTTGCAGTTGATAATCGAAGACTTTTCGCACGACCGGCACCCGCCACGATCTGTTCTACGGCACGGGCGCCGTCCGCGCGCAGTTATCAAATGTAAAAATGTCTGGGTCTGGAAGAATGCGCGATTTGTCATGCAGCTTTTCCATGACCCATGAGGTCTGGAATGCAGGACCTAGCATGACAGATTCTGTGCGATCCTTCTCATGCCTATCCTGCATGAGAAACTGCCTCCCGACTTGGTCAAAACTGGACGACTTTTGGTAATCCTGCAACGCAGATTTTTGCATGCTTCAGATTTACTTAGCATGACAAGTTGCACTCTTCCAGACCCAGACATTTTTACACTTGATAGCAGTGGGGAACCGACCACGTGAAGCTGGGCGACATCGAGGTGCCCTGGCAGGGCGTGGGCGTGACGCTGCGGGAAACGGATTTTCCCTTCAAGGAATCTCCGATGGGTATCCTGAGTAAAAATGTCCCCGCCCCATACTCAGGCTGGGAAATCTGCTAGACAAATCTCCCAGCTTTGTTTGTTGCGCATGACAGACTTGGCCGTGTAGTGTAGTCCTATTTGGCTAGTTCAACAGCATCACAGATCTAGCCTGTTATGCTGCTTGGAGCATCACAAATTCCGAAACACGGCTCGAGAATGCTTCTTATGGGGCTCCGCATGAGAAATATTTGCAGCTGCATGCAGACTTGCATTACAACTATGGGGAGGTGGGGACGTTTTTGCATGGGATAATGGACGGGATTCTCGGGCTGGGATTGGATATGAATCACTACCTATGCATTGCAAATAAGTATCGTACTCGTATAAATGCATTACAAATTTTCTCAGCCTGAGAAACAGATAAATTTGTAATGCGGATTTGACTTGACAAAAAGATTTGTAATGCATGACTGCAAAATACGAATACGATGCTTTTGTACAGGATACTACCAGAACAAACGGAATTTCCACCGCCCGGTGCTGGACAACATGCTGGATAAAAAGTTGATCGAGCACAACCAGTACGGCTTTTATTTCAGCGGGGACCCGACCAAGCCCGGCTACATGACGATTGGGAAGGTAAATAAACAGGTTTTGTTTTATTTCTCACAGGTTGTACATCAACACCCATTCCCATCCTGATCCTTCGATCGCGGGGGAAGATGCAGAAGTGTGCATGTTCTTACATTTATCACTGAGCCAGACATGCATCATTGATTGTTGCTGTGCCCTTGCATGTTGGTCTTCGTCATCTTGATGGTTCGGCATCGGAAATAACGCACCAAGCCATCACAATCTCCACTTCCCGTTTATTATCAGGTCGATCCCGACAAGATCCTCGGCGGTGACAAGGGCGCCACTAAGATGCAGTGGTCGCCGGTGACCATGAAATCTCGTTGGACCATCGATCTCGTCGACGTGAAGGCACATGACAGTCCCTTCGGGTTTATGCATTGCAAATATGTGTGGGTCTCGAAGGATGGGAACTTGTGATGCATGTTGCGGATCGTACAAAAATTTGTGTTGCGTGACTTGCAAGAGGTGCCCATGCTAGAGGGCATTTCTCATGCAGAGCAGGCATCGATCACCAAGGGGCTGCAGATCCTGTGATGCTACAACCTGCATTCCAGGCCGCTTGGTGGAGCTTGGATAAACTGCATGACAAATCTCGGGATCTTCCAGAGGACCAAGACATATTTGCATTTGATAGGGTTCTGCCCGAAGAAGGGGTGCACCGCGCTGATTGACACGGGTACCAGCTTGATCACCGCTCCGGAATCGTATCACATGCAAATATGTCTGGGTCTGGAAAGTTGTGATGCTAATGTCCGAATGATGCGCAGCCTGTATTCGGGGGCCGCGCATGACAAGTTTCTGAGCGGCTATGTCTAGCGTGAGCCGCATGACAAATGGCCCTTGTGCATGACAAACAAGTGGCACCATAGCGCGCCAAGCATGACAGACTTTTCTGTCTTGTCGGCCAAGCATGACAGACTTGCATTCTTCCAGACCCAGACATATTTGCATTTCATAAATCGAATGTGAAGGACATGATCAGTGTGCTCGGCGTGGAAGACGACTGTAACGGATTCAACAACTTGAAACCTCTGACCTTCATTTTATGAATTGCAAAAGTATCGTGCTCGTATAAATGCATTACAAATTTCCTCAGCATGAAAAATAAGATTTGTAATGCTGATTTACCTTAGCAAAAAGATTTGTAATGCGTGATTGCAAGATCACGAGTACGATACTTTTGCACAGGATACATTTTCCGGGATGACAAGGGAGAGAACTACGAGCTGGACCTGACCCCGAAAGAATACATGATGGAAGAGTTTTATGCAAGAAAAAAACTGTGTAAGTGTAAATCTGTGATGCAGAACATGCAACAAAGTTACACCTGTCATGCCAGACAGCCGCGCAGTCCTCTGCTCATGTGTGTTTTCCCTTACAAACCACGCATGACATCATGTAGACAGAGCAAATTTGTGATGCTGTCACCAGCCGAAGATAGTTACACTAACGCAGTTTTTTTCTTGGATAAGTTCGATCACAAAGGGAAGCGGACCAACTGCGCCCTCGGGATTATGCCCGCGGACATGGAATTCGGGTAGTACTATGAGGAGTGTAGTTTTTTGTCATGATGTCATTATTTCAAGCCTGTTTTCAAGCAAATCTTCTATATTCGTATCTTGAAGAAATCCTATCCACATACTATCACGGTGTCATCTACTTCAGAACTCTCCGAAGCCTAAACCCTAAACCACACTATACATAAGGTACGAAGAGCCCAAGACGCAGATGGGAAAGCCGGCCTGGATCTTGGGCGACGTCTTCATTCGCGCCTTTTTCACCGTCTTCGATCGCGACGGTCTGCAGGTCGGCTTTGCCAAAGCGAACCATGAAACCGATTTTGCAAAGAAGAAAGTCGTGGAGAAGAAGGTCGGCGGGAGCGACCACTCTGGTGCTTCTTCCAAAGGCCGCAACTTCCTGGCGAACGCCTCTGGTGCGTCGAGAATGAACACTGCTGGTCTCCCGCCGGTCGTCAACTATGTGACGGAGGTGCGCGAGATGAAGAACGACCCTGCGCAGAAGTCTTCTACTACGGGAGCTACTACTTCCAAGACGCAACCGACCGCCGCGCACACCAGTACTTCTTCTGCCCAGCAGAAGAGTGCCGCTTCTGATTCGATGACGGTCCGGGATGTTGTGAAGTCCGTGGTTTCGCACACTCATGTTGATCAGCAGGGGTTTTTGGCCAAGAAGAAAAATCGCATCTCCTTCACAAACGCGGCTGCTGCACCTGGTCATCAAGAACAAGGACAACAACATGCCTTCATGGAGAAGGAGCAAGAAAAATACGCCGACAATCTTCTCCAATCCGTGAAGTCAAAGGAGTTTTTGCAAAGCGAGAACCAGTTCGTGTCGAAAAAGGAAGAGGAGAAACTGGCGGCGAGCATCTACGACATTTTGGCAAAGGACGAAGAGTATCCTGTGCAAAAGTATCGTACTCGTACGTAGTAATCTTCGCAGTCATGCATTACAAATCTTTTTCTTGAGGCAAATCCGCATTACAGATTCCATTTCTAATGCTACGGAAATTTGTATTGCGATTACTATACATTATATTCATGCGAAAAAAGAGGTAGACAGAGGGTCCCAGAGAGGTGGCCGAGAGGTAAAAAAGAGGTCGACAGAGGTAGAAAAGAGGTCGACAGAGGTGGAGAGGTGGCGCGGGACCCCGTTCGAGAGGGTCCGCGAGAGGGTGCGCGAATAAGGCCCGCAGTAAGCGCCCACCCTTAGGCGCCGCCTAAGTGGCACAGAGGGTGCAGAGAGGTCAAAAAGAGGG
>CAJINV010000018.1:416542-435746 GCA_905178155.1 Amoebophrya sp. A120 | reverse complement strand
CACAAATCGTGTCTGTCTTGCAAGAAAGCAACGGCATCCGCTCCGCCCCATTATGCTGGCGGTTTGTAATGCTGTTGGTCCTACAGCATAGGCGTTCCCCATGCTAAGCGCCTAGGCCAAAACCTCTGCGCACTGGCATGATATCGGCCTGCAGTCCCCTACTGCAAGACAAATCTGATTTGTGTACGCAAATCCAGCATCAGAAGTTTCGTTTTGATATGGGGTGGGGGCTTTTTTCACTTTGATAAAATGCACGAGAAGCTGCGGGCGAAGGAGATGAAGATGAAACACACAGCTACATCTTCGCGCCACAAGAAGGTCCATACTGCTTCTTCCAAGAAGTCGTCTGTTTCATCCACCCTGGTTCAAAAATCTTCTGTGCCGGCCAAAAACAGCATTAACGTCGTGAAGAGCATTTCGCTCTCCGCCGCGGTGGCGAAGAAGAACTACGGCGCTGCTGCGGGAGGGCAACAATCGGACCTGACCTTCCCCGGGTTCGACGACGATGACACCAGTCTCCTCTACCAGGACTCTGTGGAAAATTTCGGGACCTCCACGCACGTGACCAATATCAAATGCAAATATGTCTCGGTCTGGAACAGTGGAACTTGTGATGCGTGTCTTGCATTCCTGGAAAATTTTTGTTGCATGAGCAGCAAGAGAGGGGCTTGTTCCACTTCCTTTGTCATGCAAAAACGCAATTTGTGATGCGTTCTAGGCATAAGCAGGCGTCCCAAAACTTGTCATGCTTGGCTGCCATTGCAAGCGCTTCAATCATGCTCAATTCAGCATCACAGGTTTTCAGACCCAGACATTTTTGCACTTGATAACCAACCACAACGAGCTAGCATCTCACGCGGCGTCGCCGATGGCCTTGTGGCGGCACGGACCCTTCCTGCCGACGCCAATGATTTTGTAAGATTTCTTGTTTGAGGATGAGGTGGGGATAAGGATAACAGAAATGAAGATGAAAATCTGTATAATTTCACAGACTTGAAGAAAATATTTGCCATGCATGTAATGTACGGCAAACTAGCCATGTGCCTGCAGGGATAGCCCCGAGGATTTCATGGCCGTCGTGAAAATTATTTTGATGAGTATTACCAGAGTTTGGATTTTGACTTCGCGTTTCAATGAACACTTGATATGTTTCTTGAACGATTTTGTCGAAGGTAAATTTTGGGACAACATCAAGTTGTGTTTGAGCTTTGTTGAAATGAAAAACTAAAAGAAAAATAGAAGCTGAGAGGCAAGTTGTTCTTGTCCAGCACTGCTTGCGTCGTGAAAATAAACGTCGGCACAGCGACCAAGGTTGTAAGTACTGTTCCTTCTCTATTTGCGGTTTACTGTGTGCACGTGTGTCAAATTCTACCTCGGTAGCGGCGGTTTGCCCGTTCGTCAACTTTTTTTCGCGAAACGCCGTCGGTCTCTCGGTTTGTATTTCAGTAATTTTGATGAATTGTGCATTTTTTCTTCGTTTTTCGCGAAACAGTATCGGTTTCTCTGCTTGTAAATTATCAGCTTTGCTCAATTATGCGCATTTTTGCGCGAAACACGACGGTAGTCTCGTCCAGAACATGAAAAATTGCGGCTGGTACAAGCGCACGCAATATGTTACTTTTTGCTTCTTTTTATTCATCAGAATCGCGGCAGTGCCGCCCATTTTAGCTTTAAAAAGGCAAAAATCCTCCACGTTAACTAAGAAGACTCGATGCAGCGTGCCCTCGGTGCAAGCCATTTATTTATGTTTCGAAGAAGTTGTGCTCGTCCTACACTCAACTTTGCAAAGCGAAGATCAATAAGACACCTAGAGGAGGATCTTTTCCGTAAGTACTGCAGTCGCAGACGCAGCCAGATAGTCATAAAGTTCAAGATCTTCGTTTGTGAGGATCCAACAGCATTACGATCGTACGTGTCAACGGTGATATCCTCACCTGCAGTGCTACTATTGTTGGACTGGATAGTACTAAGAGTTCACGGAAGATGAGATCATGTATGATCATGATTGGATCTAGAAGTAAGAACACAACGACACATCTCCAACTCCATCTGGATGAAGATAATGATCTTCCTTATTTTACTACGTCCGCACTAGGACTGGCTCAGTAACATCAAGTCGATCTACTATGTCTCACCGCCACGCCGCTTGCTTTGTTCGGAGATGTTTCCGAGGACAAAGGAAGGCGGTCGTGGGAATGCACTCTTATGACCACGTGTGAAGGAGATCTTTTTTAACCGGGCCCATCTAAGTAGTAGGGGTCTAAGTTGATGTGTGAAGAGATGCTAGATCTTCATCCGAGATGACACATTTTCAATACCAAACAATGCCGTTGCTTACCTCACTACAGGTTCATCTTTGTTGTGCGACCGGGTCGTAATTCATTGATTCTGTGAATTTCGATTTGTCTTTCGCGACGGGATTATTTTACGTTTCTATTTTTTTTTCCAACTAAGAGGAGCTTGTACGTGGTGAAGCCACGAAAATAAAAAAAGTGGAGGCAGATGAAATAGAGCACGACATAATTTCAGTACTACATTCATTCTAGCTATTCGACCTCTAGTACCGTTTGTAGCTTGATGAAAAATAAACTTTTCTTTTACCGGTACTAGGTAGAAGTATACTAGCAATATCGACTGGTGGCCGCAAGGTTGTTGTAGCCGGACAGAAAAGCTACAAGAAAACCGCCACATTTTCTAGCTACATTTTTCACCACTCCTACGAATCTTCGGCGGCATAGACGAGTTTCGACGTATTTTTTGAGTACAAGTTGTACACAATTAACAGCGAAGAACACCCCACAAGAACTTATATAATACTTTTGTACCATCAACCGCCTGAAATATAATCCAAATTTCGACTTCCTTCAGAAAATCCCATTACCGCCCGTTGACAGGAAGACAGGAAGTAGTTGCTACTAGTTCTGCTGGTGTCTATTCTTTATTGTGGTGTGTGGTGGTTTCTCGTCAACCAGCGTTGTCGTGTGAACCCTGAAAAGACCGGACCACACGAGGACTTCGGCTACACTCACTTATTTCGACGTCGAGCCTGTCAACATTTTTGTCGCAGTCGCCTGTTGATTTGTGACTGCTCCTCTCTAGTGAAACTAGAAGACGACACCGTATAAGATTTTCGCTATTTTTACCTGTCGCTGCTACAAAGGTGGAAACAAAATTGTTTATTTGGGTTTGACACTTCTTCACTGTCGATACGCATAAGTTATAAACTTCGCTTGTACAACAGCTGTGCTGTCGGTGGAAAAAAATTATACTACTTAGATTCTATTCGGATACTGGCATACAAGTGTAAGCAGAATCCGGAATTAGAACGAAGCGGAGCTCCAACATAGAAAATCATCAAAACTTCACTTTATTGTCGTTTCATTCCCTGACGCACCGCCACTGCGCAGGAGTAGAAAATCAACATAGACACGACTGAAAATACTCTTTCTTTATTCTTAGAACTTGTGAATACAAAGCGACTTGGACTAGGACTTTCTCTACTAAGTACAGGTACAACAACCTGTCGATACAGAATACGAATGAGTACAGCCGCGCTGTGAGACGTAATGCGCTTGATACTTAGCACGATATTCTTGTCTCTTCGCGGTTGAAGCAGCAAGAATTTAGACGAATACTCTACTATATTTGATATTCGCTATCATATCCTCGGTTTGCCACGTACAGTAATCCGCAGAAAACAAAGAAACAAACTAACAAACATCATATTATACGAACAAAATCCCACTTCATAGTTACCATAGTTTTTACGTTTAGGGTTCCTATCTTTGATTTTAGCTGAAATTCCAAGAAAATAGTATAATTACGCTAAAAATATTATTCCTCGACAACTAGACAATTTGTACGAGGTGAACAAGATGTTTTCCAAAAACAAGAAGCCCTGCCGCGCGGCGGGACCACTTGTATTGCTGATGCTTAGCCAGTGCATTTTACACTTCGGATTCGGACTTTTTGCACTCTACTCTACGACGGGCCAGCTCACCCTCGTCGCAGCCTCCCTCTCCCCCGGCGGCTCGTCCTCCGTATCAAATGTAAAAATGTCGGGGGCTGGAAGATTGCCGGGTTTGTCATGCATATTTTGCATGACTCCTCAAGTCTGTGATGCATGCCCTAGCATCACAGATTTTGCGAGGGCTTTCTGATGCCTATTCCGCATGACAAATGCCCTTTCCGTGCTGCAAAATTTGGACTCTCTTTGCTGCTCATGCAATACAGATTTTTTTAGAATCCAAAATCAGCATGACAAGTTGGATTCCATCAGACCCAGACATTTTTACATTTGATACTCCGATAGCGGAGACAATGACAGCCAGGAGTCCCGGCGCCGCGCCGCACTTGCGGCGGCTGAACAGCGGGCGGCCACGCAGAACACAGGTATTTCCCGGGAACGGCTAGAACAGATGAGTAACGCTCGCGCGGTAGAGGAGAAGGCGGCTCTAATCCGGTCGTTTTACTCGGCTAATCCGAGCTTGACGCCCCCAAACATGGAAATGGCCATCAACATGGCGATAAACAGGGGCAAGGGGGAAAGTTTGGACAAAATGCTGAGACTCTGTGCCGAGAAGGTCGAGCGGGGCGAAGCGAATTTGCCTCCGAAATGGAAAGACGACTTAGAGGCGACAGAAGCGCGGCACGCGGAGCTCGACGAAGAAGAGGGGAATGTCCCGGCAAGATCCTCGTCGAATCCCCTGGCGAGTTTCGGCGCCGCTGGCGTCCAGGGCGCCCGGGGCCTCGGGGGCGCTGTGTTGGGCACCGCAAGCAGTCTGGGACGCTTCGGACTCAACCTAGCTCGGGGAGCCGGGGGTGCGGCGGCCTCAACCGGTGGCGCAGTGGTCTCCACGGCCGCGGCAGCTCGTACTTCTATTTCGTCCAGCGGACAGGCTGGTGCTGCAAGCAGTTCCTCTGCAGCAGCGGATGCAGGACCAGAACGAAATCAGGAACAAAGTGCAGATCATGAACCGCAGGAACATTCAGGAACTACAAGTGCAGGTGGTGTTGATGCTGACCCAACATCCCCGACGTCAGCCGCGGCGGTTGCTGCTGCTGGTGGCCCTGCTACTCTGCCGCAAGAAGAATCACGAACGGCTGGTGCCCAAACTCCTAAACCCCCACCTGCTGCTGCTCGTCGAGATCACGATGAGAGTTCGTCTGACGTCGATTCCGATGACGAGCCTCCGCGAAAGGCGGGTCCGGTTGTACGGGCGAAAGCCGCTGGTGGCCCGAAGTCCCCCGCCGGTAATGCGAAACCGAAGGCAAAAGTCGTTCCGAAGCGCGGCGCGCGAGGTAACTCCAGTGCCAGCGACGATGACAGCAGTGATGCGGAAGTGGCAGGTGCTGCGGGGTCCTCGTCGGGTACTACTAGTGCACAGGCTGACGCCGCTGCACTGGCAGAGCGCGAGGAGCAGGAGAGGCAAGCTCGTTTGCAGCAGGAGGAGAGGGAGAAACAACTGGAAAAGGAGCGAGTTGAACGGCAGCGGCGTTTGGAGCAAAAACAAAAAGCCCGCGCGGAACAAGAGGCAAGAGACCGTGCGGAGCAAGAGAAAATAAAGGCTCGCGCGGAACAAGAGGCAAAGGACCGCGCAGCCGCGCAGGAAGCACAAGATCGCGCAGAAAGAGAGGCCAGGGAACGAGCGGACAGAGAGGCAAAAGAGCGCGCGGACAAAGAACGCGCGGACCAAGAGGCCAAGGAACAGGCGGAAAACGAAGAGCGTCTGCGGGCAGAAGCAGCTGCAACATCGCAAACGGTCTTGCCGGGCGTTGAAAGTCGAACTTCCACTCCGGCGGCGCCAAAACCGCCGGCTGCTCCAAAACGGTCTCCCGCCGACGACATATGCATTGCAAAAGTAGTATCGCCTACGCGTACGTGCATGTACAAGTATATTTCGCATGAAAACGAACTTTTTGAAAAAGACAAACGGAGTCTGTCATGCGTATCCAGCTATTCTTGAGAGACCAGGTCTAGTACTGGAGATGTCATGCCAGATTGCAACAACTCATACAAGTAATAGTCATATTTTTTCGATGCATACAACAGTTCCTCGGACATCGACAGTGACGACGAGCCTTCGAGAACAGCTGCCCCGAAGCAAAGCGCCGGCTCTGCCAAAAGTCGAGGCAAGTCGCTGGGGAAGCCCAAAGCGAAGTCGAAATCCAAGCCCAAGCCCAAGGCCGGCGCCGGACAGCGAGGCGGCTCCGTGGGGGCTCCTCGTATTAATCAACAAAGTTCGGTAGGCGCGGCAAAAAGGACGGGAGGCGCGGCAAGCAACAAAAGTAGCGACGATGATGACTCCTCGGATGAGGACAAAGGACCGTCCGCCTCGGCGCAGCAACCTGCGGGAGGTGCAGCCCCCGCCGCTGGTGGTGATCCTGCAGCGTTTTCTCCTCCGGAAAGATCTTCAGGTGGTAGTGCGAGCAGCGCCGTCCCACCAGCATCGTCTTCTGGAGCTCCTCCTGTGCCTGCTCAAGTGGAGCAGCCCGCAGAAGGTAGCCTCTCCACTAGTGCTGGACAAGAACAAGCGCCAAGCGCAGCTTCTTCCTCGACCGACCAGCAGACCAGGACACAGCGCATGGCTCGGAGGTTTGAAGCAGGGGAAAGTGTGCCTGTGGAACAAGGGTCACCGACGAAAGAATCCTCTGGCGACCACGCTACAGCCCCACAGGACAGTTGGACCATGGTCAACAGTGCAGGAGATGTTTCGGGGAATCAGGAAGTCGGTGTTGGGGTAGTTGATATCACTACCACATCACCAGAAGGAGCAGGAGCTACAACTACAGAAGGTACCACTAACCAGCCTCAAGATCATCATGATGATAAGGCGGGTGTGAGTCCCAGCACAAGTCATCACTCACTGATGGAGGAGACCCAATACTACGACATTGGAAATCAGTCACGCCAACCCTCTCCGCGACCCTCTCCTGCGGCGGCCGCGGGCGCGGGGCATGGTGATCTTCAGCAGCCCCCGGTCTTCAAAACGCAGGATGACACTGATGAGTGGTATAAGCCGCCCGCAGCAGCAGTTGAACAACCAGCATCCGTGGAAGCAGGAGGATCAGCAAGTGAGAACGCTGCCGATATCGCCGCGGAACTTGCCGACGCGGTGCGCGCGCAGCAGGAGCGGCCCAATTCGCCGGGCGCTAAAGCCCGGTTGGCGCAAGCGTTGGCGAAAACGCCTTCCAGCCGCGGTGGCCGCAGCTCGGGGTCAGGAGGTACTGGTGGAGCTGGAGCCTTTGCTGGGGCAGGAGAGCCGGGCCAGGGGAGTACTACATCTCAAGACGCAAATCAGGAGCGGCCAACTCTTGCACCGGCAGCCGGTCCAGTGCCTGTTCAGGAGAATTCTGATCCCGCAAACGGCCGCGGCGACCCGGCTACAACTTCCCCTCCGCGTGGTCGTGCGTTGCACCTGGGACAGTCCGTGGACTCGCAAGACCTGACCGGCTTTGAAGGCGCATCTGTTGGCGGATCGTCTGCCGCCCGGACGAGTGGGACGAAGAAAAGTAAGAAAAAGGAGGTCGTAGTAGAGTCCTCTTCCTCGAGCAGCTCCTCAAGCAGTGACGATGGGTCGGAGGAGGAGACTGAAGAACTCACCGCAGCGGATTTGAAAAAGAAGATTAATCAACTGGGGAAACAAATGCGGCTTGTTGACACGGAGATCGTACCACTTCTTAAGGATGTGGAAGAGAAACGGAAGAAAGTGAGCAAAAAAGGTGGTGACGCGAAGTATATCGCAAAGCTCGCGAAGGCCGAGACGGCGTTGAAACTGAAGCTGATGGAACTGGCAAAGCTTGACGTCCAGTACCAGAAGCTGCGGAACTTGGCCGCGAGTGGGAAATACAACATTCCTGAAGATGACCTCGATGACGACCCTCGGACGGCGAAAAAAAACGGACTCGATCCTGATGTTCTCGCGGACGCGAGGGCCAAGTACGCAGAACTCACGGGAATTCCTCCGCCAACTGCGATATGCATCGCAAATATGTCTGAGTCTGGAAAATTGGAGCCTGTTCATTTATTATGCTGGCCTCACATTCCTGCGAAATCTGTATTGCATGACCAACAAAAGTCGTAGACGTGGCCTCTCATGCGGAGTGCGTATGAGCAAGCGTTCTGCAAAATGCCTTGCCGGATAAAAAGGAAGTGCTTTCATCATGCACACTTTAGCATCGCAAGTTTCCAGAGACCCAGACATATTTGCATTTGATACGGGAGCGCAGCATCTGCTGCCGCCTCGTCGAGTGCCGCAGGAGGACCTGCTGGCGCATCCATAGGGATGGACGACATACATAAAACGCAGTAGTGCAAATCCCAATAGATATGCTGTTTTTCTGCGTTAGGCCGCGCGGTTCGCCTGATGTCCATGCCATTCGGGTCGCCTTCTAGTTGATCGCAGTCTTCCGGGTGTGGCCCGCAGGTTGTTATGGGTGTAGCGCGCGTGCCTGCGCTTTATCCCTCTGGGGGCCGCTGTTAAATGTGCGCGCAGGGGGACGAATGTTGGCCGCCATGCGCTTAGGCGCCTGGCCCTGGGCAGATTGCGGAGGCAGCCAGCGTCTCAGTGGCCAAACAGCCGGGGGGAGGCCTGGGCTCTTCGGAATACCCACCGCGCGGCGCCCCGGGTGGAGGTGGGCCAATTCGGGGGGCGCACTACATGGATTCAGCTGGAACGCCGGCAAATACATGCGCCGGCTGGCGGCAGCTGTGTGTGAGACGGGCCAGGGCCAAGAAATGGCCAGCGGCGCCAGATGCGCCCGGGCGAGAAGAGGGCGGGGGGGTAGGTTTCCGCGCAGTCTCCCTCCGCGCCAAGTGGCCTTGTCCGTTGCTTGGCTCGGACCGCACGGCCATGCAACCCCTGGCACTTTTGCTGGGATTTGTGGTTGCGGGGATCCGGGTTGCCGACATTGGTGCGTTGCCAGCGGCTTGGGTTCGGGGCCTGGGGCCAATAGAATTCGGACCGGGGCCATATTCTATTTGGCCGGCTGGCCATTTTGGATGGCGCACGTGGCGCCCCCTCCCGATGGGCCCGCACCGGGTTCATTGTGCCGCCGCACAGCCCCGCTGGCTGCCCGCCGACGAGGGGCCCAGTGCCAACGCAGCGGCGCCCCGGGGTATTGTGGCTCCTGTGTCTTTGTCGTTTTGCCTCTTTGTGGTTGGATGTGAAAGGCAGCGGGCTCGAGCCGGCAATTTGCATGGGCAGCGTCCGGCCAATGGGATGGCTGTGTTGCCCGCTGCCGTTTGATAGGCCCGGGGGCTATTTTCGTGCGCGGGCCCACAGTTGTTGGAGTTGTGGCGGCCAGGGGGTTGTGAATATCTTGTTGGCCATGCCGCTAATTTACCGGGCAATCTACGGCCCGGAGGATGCATATACCAGCTGGGCGGCCGCACTGCAGTTCAATTTGGTGCGCCGTCATGTCGCCCGGACAAGCGAAGGGGCGCGGCGTACCGCGCTCCAACAATTGCTCGCGCATTGTGGTTCTCCGGATCTGCATCAGCCCAAACAGTTTGGGTGGAGGGCCAAAACAGCCATATCTATTGGGGTTGCCACTACTGCGTTTTTGCATTTTGTCCAATGATACGCAGGAGGACCTGCTGGCGCATCTTCCTCAGCTGGAAGTGGTGCAGCTGCTGGCGCACCCTCTTCATCTGGAAGTGGTGCAGCTGTTCCGCCCCCACCTAGAACTACCAGTCGTGCTCTACCCGGAGAGCAGAACATCACCGCTGCTGCGGCGCAGCATCAGCAGCAGCAACCGCGGCAAGAAGAACAGCAACCTTCTCCACCGCCCAAAGCGAAAGCTACAGCTGTGCAAGGCCGCAACGTGCAGAGCCTCGACGATGATGCCGCGGCGGACTTTACAATCCCAGAAGAACGACCGCCCTCGAGCCCGCCCTTGACTCTACCGGCCTCAGGTGGAATCGCTGCAGGAGGCGCCGCAACGATGCCCTTATCGAAAGTAGAAAAAGATGAGGACCTCCCACAGTGCTGCGTCGATCATCGTGAACATTCAAATTGAGAGTTCGCAACTGCGGTATGAAATGAGCTGAGATCTGATGTTGTCATGACGTGTTTACTTACACAGGTGCGTGTGCTTGCAGCTCCACCTCGCAACGCATACATGAGTAGTACCATCCACGCATGATCGCGTGAAGATGTAGCTCGTCCACGTTTCCAAGGTGCATCAAAAAGTGACGGGCCTCTACACATGATAGATAGTACTGGCTGTTGTCGCAGTCGCTGTCATGCTGCACGATATGGGCAGTCCGTCTTTTCGTTCCATAACACCAGGGCCGTGGCTCTTCCGGAGACCAGCGACGGGGTGCGTACAACACGCCTTCTGGAAGTAGAACATTGCCGGGGTCTGTGCGCTCATCGGCCGACGCGCACGACGGACCCCGCCCGGAGCAGCCGCCCAGCAGCGCAGAGCCGGGTCTTTTGGGTCAGATGATGCCGGGAACAGTAGAAGCCGCCTCGGAGGCTTATCAGTACGTGGCGGAAAGCGTACAGAGCGTCGTCGAGACCATAGCTGGCGGTACTTCTGAGCAGCAGCAGCAACAGCCCGGTGGCTCCCCGTCTGGAACCACTACTACTACGGCTGGCAATGCAAACGCCGGCCAAGGTGGTACTATGAGCGGTGTTCCCGAGGAAGATGAAGAGGCGGAGGAACCCGAAATGGTGTTTTATGATGCGCTCTCGGGACCCGCAGACGATTCCTGCGTGGCCGGGGAGGAAGTGGAAATTCCGGGCGAAGTCGAAATTACCGAGCCGGAGGATGCCGCCGCGCATGTGCCAGCTGCGGTTCTTGCACCCGATGCGTCCTCCACTACCACCGTGGTCGGACCTGGCCGGATCGACAGCACCGCAGTGGAGAGCCAGATCCCCCTGCACAACGGCTCGGTTTTGAAAACCTTCATGCCTGGAAGTAGCCAAGGGGGCCCGCCGGGCGGCATCTTCGGTGACCCAGGCCTGGCCGCCGCAGAGGCGAAATACAAGATTCCGCATGTTGTGTTCCACTATGCGTACAAAGGCTCGCCGTCGGCGCACAACTTTGCCGTGGAGCAAACAGAAACGGCGATTGGGGAAAAATCCATCCGGGGGTGTCGGCAGAGGCGGTCCAGTGTTGCCGGAATGGGGGCTCGCACCGTATATCGCCGCATGTGGAAGGCAACACGTGGGACGTTCATCGAAGGTGAAAGAAGGTTCGTGATAGACCCCCACATGCAGCAAATTAAAGCCCAGAAAACTGCCGACGAAATGCGGGGAACCGATCTCGCATTTATCGAACAAGAC
This sequence comes from Amoebophrya sp. A120, assembly GCA_905178155.1. Classification (NCBI taxonomy): domain Eukaryota; class Dinophyceae; order Syndiniales; family Amoebophryaceae; genus Amoebophrya; species Amoebophrya sp. A120. The sequence continues at coordinate 424,452 of CAJINV010000018.1, read as the reverse complement.
GGGCATGCTGCAGCGCAGCACAACCCGTCCAGCTTTTCTGAAGTTCATGTATGGAACCCACAGGAGCGCAAGACGGTCGTTGCCACATCGAAAACCAACTTCAGTCTCGAAATTCCGGGGTGGCCTCTCCTGCACGTAGACACCGGCTTTTTCAGGGACGAGACGCGAATCGTCACGGTACGCCGCTGGGACGGAAATTCGGGCCGTCATTTTGATGTGCCAGAACGGCAAACCATATCAAATTGGGTGAATTTCCTCATGCCCAGAAATAACGGGAATGATGTAGCTCGTGTAGTACAAACAAGTTGACTCGTCCACATGGTAAGTGCCACCTTTTTTGGTTTGCACAAGCCGAATGCGATGCATTTTATTTGATAGTCTCTCTACTCACGCGAGTTTGAAGCAGAACCAGAAGCACCCGGCAACACTATATAAAATATCAAGCTGCGCTAATCAGAGTCGAAAATCCTCGATGCGGCCAAATCCAAAGCCGCGCCGTCAAATGAATCCGTAAATGTTGCTTACCATGTGGAACAAGCTTTCCTCCTCCCTGCTCTGGCGTGGGGGCTTTTTGATTCATGTGGATAAACCACCAGAGAAATCATTTTCAAACGGCCCGACGCAACGACTCTGGCCAGGCTCGGGATGCCGCAACGGGCTCCGGGAGGACGCAACGCCCCGGTGGAATCGCGGGCGGAAGTGGCCTTTGAGCCGGAAATGTACTCGTGGGCATGGAATCACGGCTTCCGACAGGGGGACATTGTACAGGTCAGGTATTTATATGCAAACCAATACGAAACCTACGAGGAACTAATCCCTAACGTCGATTGGAACCCGCAGACTAGAAGTCGCGTAGGAACCAAGGAGGAGCGATACAAGGCATACGAGAACAAGCTGCTGCGCTGGGAATTTGACGACGAAGCGGAAGCGATGAAGAAGGAACACGAAAGGCAGGTGGGCACCACGAAAAGAATTGCGGGGTCCGTCGGTATCGTTTCGAAACCGGTGATGGAGCATGGTTTGAATTACATCATCAGAAACTGGGACACGGTCGCCGTCAAGGCGCGGATGCGGAAGACTATTGTGAGGAAAAATCCCCCCTCCCCATATCGAAAAGGTACGTAGCAGAAAATTTGCAATGCTGATTTGCGACCACAAATCATCTCTGTCCTGCAAGAAGGCAACTCCACAGGCTTCGCCGCTTTATGCAGGCGATTTGTGATCATGCTGCTGGGCCTACAGCGCAGACGTATCTCATGCTAAAAGCCCAGCCCAAAACCTCTCTGCTCAGGCTTAGTATGGGCCTGCAGTCCCCTCCAGCAAGACAAATCTGATCTGTGTACGAGTACGCAAATCAGGCATCACAAACTTGGTTTTGATATGGGGTGGGGGGATTTTTCACTTTGATAAAGACGAGGCTGAAGTTCTACATTTGGCGGCTATCAAATGCAAAAATGTCTGGGTCTGGAAGAGTGCGCGATTTGTCATGCAGCTTTTCCATGACCCACGAGGTCTGGAATGCAGGACCTAGCATGACAGATTCTGTGCGATCCCTCACATGCATATCCTGCATGAGAAACTCCCTCCCGACTTGGTCAAAACTGGACGACTTTCGGTAATCATGCAACACAGATTTTTGACGCATGCTTTAGATTTGGCATGACAAGTTGCATTCTTCCAGATCCAGACACTTTTACATTTGATAGCGGCCACTCTGGAACAACTGGGACGCGCCGATCTGGTCGGCCCTGCGCGCGATGGGCTCCTTTTCACAGCACAGCCTCTCGCGGGCCGTGAGTGCGGACGAGAAAGACTACCTGCACTATCCCTTTCACCCCCCCTTTCAGCAAATGCCCGGGTACGCGGCAACGCGCAAGTCCTTCCTCAATGGGTGGGTGACCGATTGGAGAGACTACGGGCTCAAGGTGAAATCTGCTCTAGAAGAGGACCACCACTTTGATCTCGACGTCGAGTTCTTACCAGTTGAAATTGACGACGGCAGAAGCCATTCGATCGTGCGTGCGCGGGTGAGCAACGTTCAAAAAATGTCGCCGGACGAAGAGATGATTGGACAAGAGTTTTTGCGCAACGGGGACGTGTTTCGCATGGTTTTCACGGGAATCTCTGGGACGAGTGGCCGACTTGAAGCAGCGGTGCCGCTTGACGGCACGTTCTTTGAGTCGGTGCAACATGAAGCGGATTGGAAAACATTGCTGCCACAAGGCACGACAACGGGGGCAGCTTCGCAATTACATGGACAGCAGTTTGGTGAGGATCCTGATGTGCACCACGACCAGCAAGGGTCACGACCTGCGTTGCCCACGATTCTGCAATTGACGTGTAAAATGACCGATCCTAAATGGGCTCAGCTGACGAGCGACTTCTTCAAGTACTTGCTTTTTGCAGGCTGGAAGGAATTTGTGGATCAAAATTATGGACCGGAGCCGCCAATTTCCCAGTTGAAGACAAACAAGCTGCAACCAGGCCGCCTGCTGCTCCTGCGCGAACCGCGATGGGACCTGCAGCGCAACTGGCTAGGGTTCAGTCCGCAAAAGCTCGCCCCGATTGCCCACGTGGTGCTCCCCGAGCTGAGAACCGCGGACCAGCAGGCGACAAAACCGTACATAGGCGATAAGAACACGAACTTCCTGCCGGTGAACTGGAAAAAGCACGAGTTTCTGTGCGAGGACAGCGGCGAGCCGCTCGGTCTGCCCGTCACGGTCTCCGAGATGCTGGGGCAGGCCTGGCTTCTGGAGACGGAACTTCCGGTGCTGAACGCCGGACATAGTAACACAGCAGGGCACGAAAATTACCTGAAAAGCCACCAAACCCTTCCGATTGCAGTGTCGCAAATTATCTCGCCTAAAGGGAAGGCGAGGATGAAAGACTCCTGTCTGGGACGGTTTTTCAGCGAGACCGGGCTCGAGAGCACCATTTCGCAACAAACCGGGTCCTACATCTACCTGCAGGTGTTCGATGCCGCACGGAACAGTTTCATCACCGACATGAGCACGCTGGAGCGTCTGGACGCCCGGATGCCCACCGTGGGGTGGCAGGAGGACCCTGCTGATACCGCAAAGAGAGGTCCCGTGGGGACGAGCAACAAGATCAAGCAATTTTGGGAGCCATTGTTTCGGAAGCAGCACCACCAGGGCGGGGTAGCGACAGACGCGTTTTACCGCGTCGCGATGTACTACCACGTCAGCCCGGAACTGGACTTTGCCGGACCTGGCCCCCTGCAACTGCTGCGGACTTATCAAATGCAAATACTATCTTCTGGTCTGGGTGTGGAAAGTTGATAAAACTTTTTAGAATATTACTGGTCATACAGATGAAGTCCTGATGTGCAATCTGTGTTGCATGACCAACAAAACCAGAAGTCGCAGCGGTGGATGAAGCTCCCTTTGTCATCCAAAAACGCAGTTTGTTTCTACTCATGCGGACTGCGTGTGAAGAGTAGAAAGCGCTGTGCAAAAATTCTAGTCATGGTTCTTGGTTGCATAAAAATTCGGAAGTGATTGAATCATCAACAGTTCAGCAGCACAAGCTTTGAGACCAGCCAGATCGATATTTGCAATCCATACGACTACGTATGCAGCTGTTGCTCACGAGGGGCAGCTGCCAGAAAAGGCACATGTGTACAGGACGAAACCGGACGGTTCCAAGGAGCTGAAGCTGGCAGTGGCCTTGGAGGGACGGGTGGTGACTCATGACGAGGTTATTACGCCCGGCGCATTTGATTTTTGCCCGGACACTGGCTTGGTCAAGAAAACCAAAGGGGACCTACCGCCTACCAACATTGGCGAGCGGTTCGGTCTATTTTTCTCGAAACCAAGAGAGCATGCAGCTGTTGCGGCAGAGAGCATGCAGCTGTTGCCGCTTTTTCCGAAGCAACACCTCATGGGGAAGTTGCAGCCGCAGCCGCAGACGCCGCAACAGCCCCAGCAAGGAAACCGGCAGTTTCTCGCCGCTCCAGCACAGTCGAAAGGCTATCCGGGGCAGTATCACACAGAAAAAAGCTGGCAGGTCATATTTGTAATGCAAAAATAAATAGACAAAAAAACTTGTATTGCATATCCTAAATAGCATGCTATGAGGCCACCCATGACAGATCTTTCTGTGTATTTGTTTTTGCATTACAAATATGCCCTGCCCGCTTTTTTCTGTGGGATAGGCAGTGGGAGCTGGCCACGGCGACGAAGATCGCGTTGCGGGGGTATGTATGCATTGCAAAAATGTCTGGGTCTGGAAGAGTGGAACTTGTAATGCTGTTTGCGGATTCCAAAAATGTCTGTGTTGCATGACGAGCAGCAAGAGGAGTCAGCTCATGGCACGCAGAGAGCAGGGCATTTCTCATGCGTAATCAGCATCAAGAAGCTTATTTCAAAAAATCAGTGATGCTAGAACCAGCATCACAGACCTCACGGAAGATCAATCATGCAAAATGTGCATGACAAGCCCCGACTCTTCCAGCCCCAGACATTTTTGCAGTTGATAGTATCTTACCGAAGAGCAGCGCAACGACGCGGAAAAGCCGCAAAAGACTGACGCCTGGCAAGAGAAACTGGTTCTCGCCGATATGACCTCGTCTAACGTTCCAATCTCAAGTGTTACAATCGAATCTGGGTTTTGTATTGCATGATGAGCATGACAGACTCGGACAGCATTCCGTTTTCTGCAATACAAATTTCGCCAGATTGTAGTGCGGATTGGGACTCCGCAGATTGTCATGCGCAATCCTATGAGAGTTGGCTAGATAATGCACTTCTTGCAACACAAATTCCAGACTCTATTGTAACGCTTGGGATTGTAACACCTGAGCAGGTTATAGCCGAGCTCGGGTGGCGCCACCCGGACAGTGCGGTCTGGACTAGCAAACAGACCGTATGACACTGCACAACGCCCCTCCCCCTGGCTGCTCATTTGTCATGCAAATTCTCAAACCCATTTGCTGCCTTGTGCTGGCACTGTTTGCATTACAAATTTAGGAAGCCCAAACAATACTATACTGAGTGCATGAACTTGTCATGCACAGCATCCACCTGTATTGGTGTTTGTATTGCTGTTCACGCCATACAACTGAGGGGGAGGGGGAGTTGTGCACCCTCATAGACCGTAACGCTGAAGCAGACCGGCCCCGGCAAAGCTGGCGTTCCCGGGGAGCAAATTTCCTATTCCTCCATTTGGAACCACAGTACGAATTACAAGAAGCTCCCCTTGGCCCTCATGAGCAAAAGCGCGCGCGAAAGCCTTTTGTTGGAGAATAAGAACAACGAAGTTGAAGTCAACAAGATATGGAACTGTCAGGATCGAAATCGACAAAGTCGAAAAATTTGTGATGCGTAAAATGTAGGGCACTGGAGGCCTGTATTGGGGAGCAGGCAAACGAGACCGATTGTGAGCCTATTTAGGGGTATGCAATGTGCTGCCACAGTAGCATGACAGGAGCAGTCTTCTTTGCCCAAACAGCTTGACAGACTGGATTTGAGTGCTCCCGAAATTTGTCATGCGCCACTTACAAACTGAGGAGCCAACTGGTATCGATTTTCTGCATCACAAATTTTTCGATTTTGTCAATTTCGATTCTGACACTTCCATACAAGAAGCTCGAGAAGTTCGAGATTGGGTTGGAGGAATACAAGGATAAAAATTCTATCAAATGTAAAAGTGTCTGGGTCTGGAAACTTGTGATGCTGAGTGGCGTAGCATGAGGAGGCCTCAAGTGCTGGCTCAGCATGACAAATTTCTGAGCTTGTGGGTGTTGCCTATTCTGCATGACAAATTGCGTCTCCGCATGACAGAAAAACGCTGCTCTTGGGCAACGTGCATGACAGATTTAAGAGTCATGCCAGACAAGCATGACCACCATGCAATCTTCCAGACCCAGACATTTTTACATTTGATAAATTCCGAAATAAACCGGTTCGGGAACCGGTGTCTTTTGACAGATTTGATGAAGAACAGTAAGAATTACGACGAGGATATCCCAGGAAAAAAGTGTTACAGTTACACATTTGTAGTCAATTCAGCAACACAAATTTCTCAGCATGAGAGAGAAAACTTGTAATGCAGAAATCCTACGGGAAAACACCTATGAAACGAGGCCTCTATGCGTATCCGGCATTACAGAGCTGGTCTGTCTTGCTTGGCCTGCAACACAATGTGTGACTGTAACACTTTTTTCTTGCGATAGAGGAATTCAAGAAACAGTTCGACGTGTTGACCTATGATTTCACAAGACAGATGACCAACTATGCATTGCTAATGTGTCCAGGTCTGGAAGGTTGCAACTTGTAATGCTGTCTCTGCATTCAAAGAAAATCTGTGTTGCATGATCAGCAAGAGTGGTCCAGTTTGTGCTACATGGAGAGGGCATTTCTGATGCGGACTAGGCATTAGGAAGTCCTCTAAAAATCTGTGATGCTAGGTGATGCATTACAGGCATCATGGGTCATGAAAAATCTGCATGACAAGTCTTGCATTGTTCCAGACCCAGACATATTTGCATTTCATACCAACCCGGGAAGTACTTCTATCAGCGGTCCGGAGCTTCTGTCTGGCCTCGGAATTGAGGACTTCGTATCAAATGCAAAAATGTCTGGGTTTGGAAGAATAGCAACTTGTCATGTTAAATCTGAATCATGTAAAGATCTGTGTTGCATGACTACCAAAAGCTGTCCACTTTTGACCTAATCGAGAGGCAGTTTCTCATGCAGGATAGGCCTGAAAGAACTCTCACAGAATCTGTCATGCTATGTCCTACATACCAGACCTCATGGGTCATGGAAAACCTGTGTGACAAGTCTGGCACTCTTCCACCAGACCCAGACATTTTTGCACTTGATACTTTGAGTTTGTATCCGATTTCGGCACGAGCTTTTCCCTAGACCAGCAAATTCACGGAATTCAAGAGCCGACCAAGGAGAATTTGCAGAAGCTCTACGGCGATATCAGTATCAGCCCAAAGATCGCGAACATCGCGGGTCAGAAGCCCGAGTTGGAGGACTTTTTCTCGCAGCACCACGGGCGGATTCTGATCAAGAAGTTGAAAGAGCAACAAACCACAAAAGTGTCCGACTTCGATGGCTGGGCGAAAAAGGCAGGTTTGAAAGAGGGCGACACGATCCACATTTTGCACACGATCAACATGTATCAAGTGCAAAAATGTCTGGGTCTGAAAGAGTGTAAACTTGTCATGCTTATTTTCCATAACCCCTGAGGTCTGGAATGCGGGACCTAGCATGACAGACTCTGCGATAATGTCTCTGCCATGCCTATCTTGCATGAGAAACTCCCACCTCCCAACTTGGTCAAAAGTCGTGGACAGCTTTTGGCACTCATGCAACACAGATGTTTGCATGCTTCAGATTTACCATGACAAGTTGCCACCTTCCACACCCAGACATATTTGCAATCCATAACATGGGCTGCTTGCTCGAGCCGAGTAATAGTTTTCTGAAAGAAAGCAACAAGTCCGTGTCACAGCTGCGGGAAAGAGGAATTGCAGGCTCTTTGTCGGTCGGAGGTTCTACCTCTGCTCCGACGGGGCCGCAGTGGGAGAAGGTGGAACACAGGGAACAACCGAAAAAGCTCCAAGTCATCACGAACAGACAGGTTTTGGAAAAATTCCTCCGGTTCACTTCCTATGACAACGCGATTCCGGAGATGCCACTGTTCCCGATCCAAATTCTCCGTCGGAAGGATTACTTACCGAAAACTTTGAAGAAACACGTTGCTGTATCCTGAGTAAAAACGTACCCACACCAGAGTCAGGATGGGGATTTTGCAACACAAACCTAGGAGATTTTGTGAGTCACGCATGACAAGTTGCACTCTGCAGTGTAGTGCAGGTTAGCAAGTGCAGCCGCATCACAGATTCATCTGCTCATCCTGTTCACAGCATCACAAAT